>JABXWE010040257.1:0-27125 GCA_014611495.1 Limonius californicus
ACACCTTGTATATTGTTCCTTAACTCTACCCTAGATATAATATAATACTATTATTATTATTTTCTTATAAGTTGCCAAAACTTAAGATTAATTACTAAACTACAGCTACAAAGCAATTCTTAAAAAAGACCCACAGAAGCCATTTGTTATAAAAATTTAACTAAAAGAAGCTTCTGTGCACCAGAATTAACTTTTACCATTGCAGTTCATATTTATTTGTACTTAGACGTTGTCCAGCAGACCTTGTGCGTGATAGTTGGAGCACTCTGTATATAAGTTCAGAATTAGTTCTTATTGAAAAACTCGCAAAGAAAGCAGTTAATGGTCGAATTTCAAATATCGATTTGTCAACTAATTCCCTGGGAATATAGCTATTATTATTTTCTAATAAGTTGCTGAAACTACAATTACAAAATTTCTATTACCTATAAAAGCCATTTGTTATAAAAATTTCCTGTAGCGGACTAAACTATAAAAGCTTCTTTAGATCAGAATTCAATTTTACCATTCTAGGTCAAATGTATTTTGACTTGGACGCTAATGAGCAACATACTGTGTACGTGACTGTTAAAATATTCTGTACATACTAACATAATTATTTCTTACTGACTGAAAAAATCGCAAACAAAGAAGTTAACGGTCGAATTTCAAATATCGATTTTTCAACTAATTCCCTGCGAATATAGCTATTATTATTTTTTACTAAGTTGCCAAAACTACACTTACCTTCTTTAAAATTTCCATTATCTATAAAAGCCATTTGTTATAAAAATTTCATGTGGCAGACTAAACTATAAAAACTTTTTTAGATCAGAATTCAATTTTACCATTGTAGTTCAAATGCATTTTTACTTGGACGCTAATGAGCAACACACTGTGTGCGTGATTGTTGAAATATTCTGTATATACGTACGTAATTATTTCCAACTGACTGAAAAACTGCCAGAGCAAATACATTAACGGTCGAATTTAGAATTTCGATTTTCAACTAATTCTTTACTAATATATAGTTATTATTTTTTTCTAATAATTTGTTAATTATTAAACTATAACTACAATGTAGGTACTTCTTTGTTATTTCCTTGAGGTACGGAAGCCATTTGTTATAAAGTTTCTTGTAGCAAACTAAACTATAAAAAAGCTTTGTTGTACCTGAAATTCATTTTTACTATTGTAGTTCATATGTATTTTTATTTGAACGTTAATGTCCAGCAAACTTTGTCCGCGATTAGTGAAACACCTTGTATATACGTACCTAATTATTTCTTAGTTGCTGAAAAACTCTCAGAGCAACGAAGGTAATGGTCGAATTTAGAATTTCGAATTTTCAACTAACCCCATACCAATATAGTTGATCCAATAAGTCGCCAATGTTTAAGGTTAATTATTAAACTATAACTACAATGTATTTCTCTACAATTTCCATGACGTATGGAAGCCATTCGTTATAAAAATTTCGTCTATCAGACTAAACTATAAAAAAGCTTCTTTGTACTAGAATTCATTTTTACCATTGTAGGTCTTGTGCATTTTTATTTAAACGTTAACGTTCATTAAACTTTGTCCGGGATTGGTAAAACACCCTGTATATGCGTACAGAATTATTTCTTAGTTACTGAAAAACTCTCAGAGCAAAGAAGTTAATGGTCGAATTAAGAATTTCGAATTTTCAGCTAACCCCATACCAATATAGTTGATCTAATAAGTCGCCAATGTTTAAGGTTAATTATTAAACTACAACTACAATGTACTTCTTTAAAATTTCCATGACGTATGGAAGCCATTCGTTATAAAAATTTCGTGTAGTATACTAAACTATAAAAAAGCTTCTTTGGACCAGAATTCATTTTGACCATTGTAGGTCATATGTATTTTTATTTAAACGTTAACGTCCAGCAAACTTTGTCCGGGATTGGTAAAACACCCTGTATATAAGTACATAATTATTTCTTAGTTACTGAAAAACTCTCAGAGGCGAATATAGAATTTCGAATTTTTACTAATTCCATACTAATAGGTATAGTTATTATTTTTTTTTAAGTTGCCAAAATTTAATGTTAATTATCAAACTATAATTACAATACACATACAATGTACTTCTTTAAAATTTCCATGACCAAGGATGCTATTTGTTATAAAGCTTTCCTGTAGTAGACTAAACTATGAAAAAACTTCTTTGGGCCAGAATTCAATTTTACCATTGTAGTTCATATGTATTTTTACTTGAACGTTAATGTTCAGCAAACTTTGTCAGCGATTGGTGAAACACTCTGTATATATGTACATAAATAATTCCTATTGGCGGAAAAACTCTCAGAGCAAGGAAGTTCATGGTCGAATTTAGAATTTCAAATTTTCAACTAATTCCATACCAATATAGTTATTATTTTTTTCTAGTAAGTGGCCAAATTTAAACTACAATGTACTTCTACAAAATTTCCATGACGTATGGAAGCCATTTGTTTCATGTAGCAAACTAAGCTATAAAAAATCTTCTTTGGACCTGAATACAATTTTACCATTATAGTTCATATGTATTGTTATTTTAATGTTAATGGCCAGCGAACTTTGTCCGCGATTGGTGAAACACCCTGTATATATACATAATTATTTCCCACCGAATGAGAAAATCTCAGGCCAAAAAAAGTTAACGGTCGTATTTGGAATTTTGATTTCATACCCGTAAAACTACGCATTCTTTCTAAAAATGACAATTCTGTTAACTAAATAATCTAAATATCTGTATACTCGCATTTCTTTAAAACCGTTGCGGGATTTTAGCCATTCCAGTCGAATACTTTGAATTTGCAGCTCGCAAAAATGTAAAACATCAATAAAAACAAGTTTTAGTCTAAGTAGCCCTTCTCTTGGTGAGAATCTGGCAATATTGATTGAGTGTTTAGGAAAATTATGGGAACAAAGTTTCAATAGACGTGAAGGGTAAAATTTTGTCCTTATCTGTAAATCCCGTTTTGAATTTAATTTAAAACGGTACCGAGGCGGCCGAAATGAGTGGCCAATATTTCACGGTACCCAAAAACATTCAAACATTTCCTGTAGATGTTACCAGAACCAGTTTAAATAAGCTTAATTAGTTGTCATTCCCAAAAATAGATGAGTGTAATTAAGGAGGTCCCATAAAATTATAATAATTGATTTTGGTAGCAGGTTTTATCAGTGTACGTTATATTTCGTCACGAAAAAATAAAAATTAACAACCTCTTCCATTTGATAAATACAGATTATTAAGCTACTGCTTGTGATACCGCAGTTTTGTTTCAAAATAAACTTAATTCCTGATATTTCAGGTTCCTCATTCGCCTACATATCTGCTGGACAAGAAAAACTACTCATGAAAAATTCGTCTGTCTTAGCTGACCTCAAGCCAGCCTAGACGACTACTTCCTTAACCAAAATAACGATTGATTGGTACGCAAGAAGCCAGCAAACGTTTACGGAATAAAAGGGTCAGCTCTAATATTTAGAGCTATTAAAATACTTTTTTCCATACTGCGCTATCTGAATCTATATCTACCGGAGTAAAACCTACGCAACTGATCGAACAGTTAGAGGCGGTCAGCTGAAACACAGCTTTAACAAAAACACGATTATAAACATTAAGCGGAGGCGGCCTAGAAATCGCGTCAGTATTATTTTATCGAAAGCCATCAATCATTTCATGCATATTAGAACAAAAATACCAAGAATGCATCGTGATATTACCCTAGTAGTTTGTACAGTAGGTTATGACTAACGCTAGTAATATTTCTCTATTTGTGTTTGTTCAAGAACTGCAACTATCTTACGTTACCTTTCAAATCATTATTATTTGTGTAATTAAATGTACAATTTCATATCTATAAACTATGATATTACGTTAATTTTTAGTTAAATATAAGCTAAGATAATATAACTCTGTTTCCTCTTGAAATACCGTACCCTAGCGTTTTATAGACCTTTCACTTACTGCTATGTGGTGCGTGCTATCGGTAACACCTAATAACAGGTACCTATAGCTTAACGTAGACAAACCACGGAAGCATAGTAAACTTCATCTCTACAGAGGTTAACAACATCTCAAAAGTAGAGTAAAGCTTTCATCCGCTAACCCTCAAAAGCAATTCTACGAACATAGACAACACAGCTATCACATAAATAAAGTTGGCGGTTGTTCTAATGGATTGCAAAGGAGTGTATACATTTTTTTAAGTATCAGTTGATTAAATTTAGTATCGAACACGGCAGTAGTCAAGCACACTAAACTCGCAAGCAATCAACCTATACAATAATAAAATTATTGTACGGTGCAAACACTAACTTATTGTGCTAACACTAAAAATCATTTTACGAACATAGGCAACACAACTGTCACATAAATAAAGTTGGCGGTTGTCCTAATGATTTGCAAAGGAGTGTACACATTGTTTGAAGAAATAGTTGCTCAGATCTATGTAGGATCGAACACGGCAGTAGTCAGGCACACTCGTAACCAATACAATACAATAATAATAAAATGATTGTAAGGTACAAACCCTACCTACAATTTAAGGTAGGATTTGAACTGTGGAAGTGCAGTAAACTTCATATTTCGGCGATATGTCAAGAATTGAGTCAAAATTAATGTACTAACTCTAAAAATAATTTTATGAACATAGGCAACACAACTGTCACATAAATAAAGTTGGCGGTTGTCCTAATGGCTTGCAAAAGAGTGTACACATTTTTTGAAGAATTAGTTGCTTAGATCTAGGATCGAACACGGCAGTAGTCAGGCACACTTAACTCGTAACCAATCAGCCTATACAATAATAAAATGATTGTAAGATGCAAACTCTATCTAGCTACAGTTTAAGGTAGGTTTTGAACAACAGAAGTGCAGTAAACTTTATCTTTATATGTTATGTCAAGAACGGAATCAACCTTAATGTGCTAACTCTCATAATCATTTTACGAACATACGCAATACAATTACTACCTGAGTAACGTTGGTAGTTGTCCTAATACCTCGCAAACGAGCGACTACATTTTCTGAAAAATTAGTTGGCTTGATCTATGATCTAGATCACGGCACGAGTCAGGCACACTTAAGTCGGTGCCGATCAGTCGCCCATTTTTTTAGTGATAATATACTGATAAGATACAAATCCTAACGATTAAATGATTAAATCCTAACAAGCTTTAAATGTTGCAATCACTTTAATGTTTTTCCAGTATAATCCAATATTGGGAGACGTTTTTATAGAAATTCTTCAATTTTTTATAATCCAATTCCCATTAAAAGAACTAAGACTTATAAAATTGTTAACACATTTCATATACAATAAAATAATTAGCCTAACGCGCCACTAGTATGCCAACCTAACGTGAGTCAGCCCAACAACGATAATATTTTCTTAAAGTATTAAATTACGATGTTTAAAAATTTCTATTAAATTTTGCAGATAAATATTTAATCTTTATTTTACTAATATTTACAAGGGGTTATATGGCTAGAAATAGGTACTATTCATATTTTCATTTAACTCTTCGTTAACAACATTTCAGGAAAAATTCACTCTACTCAACTGTTATTGGGGATCAATTCCAAGCACCGGAACATTGGATTTTTAATGGCGGTTCTCCTTCGTAAGCCCATGGTAAGCTGGCGAGGTATTCTGCCTAGTAAATAATCTTCTCTGGAGTAGAAGTGCGTACACTTCCAGTGGTTCGGAGCCATTAAGCTGTAGGCCTCTGTATCTGTGGTACTTGAAAAAACACGCAACATAAGAATAGCAGAGCCGATCGCTACGTCTTACGTTGCGTAAAAGGCAAACCACTTAAAGAAGAAAGAACTGTTGTTAAGTTGATAGAAATATCTCAACTAACAGGTTTGTAAAATATTATTGTTATTGTTATTACTACTACCAATACTAAATTATAACCTGCTTTATAGACTTTTGGCCTTCACAGTATTTTATAATCTAACATAAAAATTAAAACGCGTTTGGCAATTCAGTAAAAAACCGAAACTAACTAAATGAATAAGTTAATTTTGCAAAAACGATCATGTTTGATATTTTTTAGATGTACAAAACGGCATTCGTATTTGCATAAAAATCGTATTGTGGCAAATCAGATTAAGTTGCTAATAAGGATTGTCCATAAATGACTATTGGATAACATGTGACTGTATATTTTAATATACAGTATATTACTACTGCTTATCAAACTATACAGTACATTAAGAGTTCTTCATTTTGAAAGTTGTTACCACTATCACTCATTTTTGAGGTTATGTTAACGAAGTGTTATATTAAGCACTATCATTACAGTCTTTTTTTGTTCCGCCGCTGGGCATCGGCCTCTTCTCTGCCATATGCTTCTCCTCAGCGCTAAGGTAGAAACACGGGGGACCTACAGTTTAACGTCGAATCCGAACGACAGAAATTCCAGAGAAGGTTTTTAGCATTGAGATGAGACGGTTGCAAGCTGGATTGGGAAATGGTGTGTGGTGGGTTGCAGACAAGATTTTTATAAATCTGCATAATAGTGCTTAGGTTTCGAACCTAAGCCAGAATCGATGTTTTACTCAGAAATCGAGCACTCTAGCAACTGAGCTACCAGTACACTATTTAACACCATACTTTGCAGAAACAAGCGGAAAGGAATTTTCCTAATAGCAAAGCCATCCGCAGCCTTGCTTTTCTGTTTCATTTCGCTCAAATGAATTTATGTTTAATGACAATAGTTGCAGATGTAAACTATTCCATTTTACCCGTCAAAGTATGAACTAAAATTACCAATCGCATGTTTGAAATTAGATGCTCTGTTTCCTTGAGCTATATTATTACCTTGCAATAACCTACATTATTACATTGTAATAGTATGTATTTTTGATCGATTAAATATCAGTTGCATGCGTACAACACCACAAGTTGCAAAAAGAGTCAGAAAAAAATAGATAAAGCGATACTGCAAGTCTAAATAAAATTTTTAAAATAATTGGCATTTTAGTGCAGTCCATCTGATTTGTTAAACAGACTTTAAGACAAATTTCTCAGTGTAAACCGCATAGCTAGACCATATAGAGGGAATTTTATATACATTCCAAAACAGTAAAGTGACATTTTTTCCAATAAATTGTGAAGAGCGATTCTATAGATTTTCTTGTGCAATTCAATCAATACAGATGCCGATGCGTAGACCGGACAGCGGCATTGATCTGCACAGCCGTGATCTTGAGCTCCCGGAATCTGGAGCACGGAGAGCATTGCCCTACCATATAGAGATCGGTTTTTACAAAACGCACACTTCTGGACGCCTCCGGCCATTATTCCGGGCGAAAATTAGACTCCATTAATGATGCCGTCAAGTTGGCACTCGCGTCTTTTGCCTACGAGAGACAAGAACGGAACACTCTAGATGTGTTCGGGCTTGGTGCGAAAACTTAGAACGGACTGGTCAGTGTCAGTGCAGTTCAATTTTCCACTGCCCGAGGCAAATACGAGGCGTAAACTGGCACAAATTCTACAGCAACGTGCTTTTACATGAAACAAGACACAAATTCTGAACTTAATGAGGGAAATCACGTCCGTTCTGGCTCAATATCCGATGTACCTTACCAACGCATGAAAATCAGACCAACACGAAGATTATATTACAATCGTTTCTTAATTTGGGGAAGAATACCTTCTGAACCATTATTGAAACCATCTATTTATTAAATGGCAAGTGTCTCAATTGCCAATTAACTCGTGATTTGTTTAGTTAGACCCCACACCTTTCAATCCGGGGAACATAGCCTACAAGCATACGAAACAATAACAAATATAAGTAAATACAGAAGCCGTTATCTGTATGCTTTTTATTTAGTGTCGTTGTGAAAGGTTACTGTGATAATATTGTAGCTATTTATTTTATCAAATTAAGCTAAATCATACTCAAAGTTTAAAATGGCACATTAAGGAAAGAAAATTAAGCGCAGCATTACATTACTATAAATAAATGATTTCTTTCCTGTTTATAGTTTAATATTAAACTAGAAACTTCTGTTAACAATCTGTATATTAAATGCTAACAGTCTCAACTGCAAACTGTATTGTAAATTATTTAATTAGACTGTTGAAATATATCTAGATGGAGTAGGGTTCAGAAATAGACTAAACCCTAACAAATATTAGTAAATATTGGAGCTTGTTAGAATCAGCGGCGACTTTTTATTGTAAAACTATTAGCTGTATGTGCTTCGTACCATCCCATTCAAAATTTTATATTACATTATTTTTAAACAATATTTGTACCTTTTAAAGAGTCGACATTCGTATAATAATCTTATATTCTATTCAAGAAAAATATGTTTAAAGTCATCGAGTATAAATCCTGTGAAATTCACTATCAATTCCTAAAAAGTAAAAATGTGTGTAACAGTTATTTTTTGCATTCTACTCTGATAAATTATTTAAAAAATCAGTATAAGATCACTTGATCTCTTGAAATGCATTCTGCACAACCCTAAGAGGTAACGATTTGTGTAAATGTTATTTTAAGCAACGTATAGAGAATGAACGGGTTTTCCGTCTCTTAAAAATGTATGCAAATGTTATTGTTCGCACCCTGTTAAGGAAAAACATGTTAAAATCAGCCCCATCACTACCTAAAACGTGAAAATTTGATTGTACCATTGAAAACCAAATCTACGTAATGCAATCAACAGAATCTATAATATAAAAATATACAGGGTGTTCTAATACAAAAACTTAATTTATCTGGACAACGAAATATATTTTCTTTGAGTGCATATCTGAAATCTCCAGCTAGTGTTTATTATTTTACAAAAACTGCCAAACAATGTTAGTTTAAACTAGACATAGAAACTTTTTCGTAGCGTTGTTATTGATTCGCAAATTAGACATGTTTAAAATATGAAAACTATTCCCACGTAAATATTCAATACACTGTGAACAAATTTAATTAATAAAATGGGAGCAAACTTGTTCTATCGTTCCTTATTGAACGGCAAAACAAGAATTGCAACTAAAAACCAACGAGCACTCATACATGCAAATTTAATGCATTAGTTCTCTTATTATGAAGGACACTTCTGTTGCATGTGAGATTCATTCTGAATGAATCACCAATTTCCATTTCTATATCTCATTGTCAATTTAAGTATTATTTTGTAATAAATCATTAATGTCTTTTCAAATGAATGGAGTAGTTGAAGTGTTTGTTGAGATAGGATATAACGTATACACTTGTATTTCAATAGAAATGATTGTTATACTGTGCGATTTGAAGAGGTTGAATAAACTTGTTCATCAGACATCGAGCTGATAACTAGCTACTTTCACGATTTCGCCGCATAATAAGCGGTAATTAAAAATTATATAATTATTCTTAAAATAATTTAAATATTTTCCAAATTGAGCTCCCACGATTTTTTCAAGCGGTTGCATTTTCACAGACGTTTTGAATGACAGCTTTGGCGAATCTTCTACAGGATACTCAATTACTATACAATAGACATTTTATTTAAATAGCCTTAATGTTCCGGAATTTTGAAAACTTCCTTAATATGGAATTAACTTATGCCAGCGCTACACAAAAATAACTGATTTTTGTCTATAACAAGCTTAATTTTAGTATGCAAAGCAACGTTTGTTTAAAGTACGTAGGTTTTCTATGACGTAAATGAGACATTACAGTAAAATATCTAAATGTATCGAATTAACGGCTAACCTTGGGGTAGACACTATCTGTACCAATATGTAGGTTAAACAATGGAAATTGCATTGCCAGGACAGAACTGAGACCCAATCAGAGCACTAAAAACGTTCTGTATAATATATATGGATCAAATGTTAAATAGTAGTATGTACGGTTAAGGGGCTATTAAAGTGGCTTAAAATAAGCCACAGAGCAATTTCGATTTATTTTGTCGTACACTAAACATAGTGTTTTTTGCATTGGCTGCAGTTCGTTTTTCGGCTTTTAGGTAAATAGGAAAATGTTACACTTACATTTGATTTTCCATGTAGAATCAAGATCCAATTAATTGGATTTTAGAAATCTCTCATAGTTTAGATTTCTAACATATCAGGTTGTCGACTAGCCTTCGAAAACGTAAGTTATAGGTATTTGAACGATGCTATAGATTCTCTATGACGCAATGTGATCCACTACAATATGATATCTAAAAGTAGCAAATTAACGGCTACTTCGGATATAGAAAGTATCCGTTCTAGCAATTAGGGTAATCAGAAGTCAAACAACATAGATACGTAAATGCCAGGACAAACCTAGGACCAATCAGGGCGCTAAAGACGTTCTTTATAATGCATATGGAAAAAATGTTAAATATTAGTATATACCTATGGTTAAGGGGCTACTAAATTGGCTCAAAATAAGTGTCAATTTAATTTGTTGTACATTGAACGTACTGCCTTTTACATTGGCCGCAGTTCTCTTCTCGTGTTCTTGCGTTCAGGCCCTGAGGATTATAGCAGTCTGCAGGACAGGAAAAGAAATATATTGGTTTGCGCATATACAAGGTTACACTTGAATTTGGATCCCTATGTAGAATCAGGATCCGCTTACTTGGATCTTAAAAAATGTATCATGGTTTAGTTGCATTCCTAGTTAACTAGGTTGTTGACTAACCTTGGAAATACTAAGTTATAGGTATATGAAGTAGATTGTAGGTTTTCCATGACGTACTGCGAGCCACTATAATAAAATATTTAAATGTAAGAAATTACCGGTGAATAAACTGTCCATCCCAATATATACGTTAAGCAGTAGTCAAATAATGTAGAAATTTCAATTCCAGGACGAAAACTAGATCTAATCAGGGTACTAAAGATGTTCTCTAGAATATATATTGAATATTTGTATAAATGGAAAAGGGGTACTAAATAGACTTAAAATAAGAGTAAATATAGTTTGTCGTACACTAAACGTACTGTTTCTTACATTGGCTGCAGTCTGCTTTTCAACATTCAGGTAGATGGTCATAATATAGAGAGGAACAAGGGATTGCGTTTGTAAAACTTTACACATGAGCTTGAACCTCCTTGTAGAATCAAAATCCTTTTAATTGGTTCTAAAAATATCTGTCACAATTTTGTAAGATTCCTGATATGCCAAGTTGTAGAATAAGTTCTAAAATAGAAGTAATTGAATTCGTTCTTAGTATTATGTACTATTGTTAAGGTTAATTGCAATGGTATAACAAATCATGATTGTTAGAATAAGACACAATATTTACCATAGAGACTAAAATATAATGAATATAAGAAAGTTTAAAACCGTTAATTTATGAATTTTTTATATTTTTATTATAAATTATAACCGTTCCTTGTTTTCCGTGAGTCTTACCCAGTTAATGTAGCACAAAATACGCCCAAAATCAACAATGGGCGTAAATGTTTAGTTCTTACTTAATCGCAGTTTTGATTGCATTTAATATTGTCAAAATAGTGTATGTTAATTATATTTCAAATAGCAACATTACTCTGAAACGCTAATAATTATTGTCGATAATCCAGAAAATTTTCCAGTTAAGTGCTTTTACCTAATTAACAAATGTATTGTAAAAAAGCGGGTATAGTGGTTCCACAGTTAATAGCGGGCTACAGGATTCAGTAGAGTACGACAATAAAAATACTGTCTTTTATTATAAATACGTCCCACGTATTTCGCCAATCCACGAGTTACCGAAACAGAAGATGAAAGTCCCTAAGTAAATGAAAGATGCGGATATGCTCGTTTACCGGACTACATCCGTTCTAAAAGCGAGGTGGTAAATGGGAAGTCGGACCCCAAGATAGATAATTACCTACCTTTATATCTCCTATCTGTGCTTTATGTAGACTTAGTTCCAGATATTTCGTCGTAAAAAGAAAAGACAAGTTGCAACGAAAACCTCATTTAATTTATATAAGACACAAATCCCCAAGTTATAATTCTTCAAAAATAAATGCAATTGCAATTAGCAGTCCCAATCTTACGTTCAGGTAATAGCATAAACAAATTAACCGGGCGAGACTCAAACAAAGTCAGGACAATTCTTGCGCTCCCTAGAATAAACTTATATTAAAAATTTTTAGCGCATAATACGAAAAAGGAGGCCTCTGCAGTTCGTGGAAATGCGTGATCGTAAACCGACCAAAAAAAAAAACCTTCCTGCAATACAAACCCTGAAAACGCAATATAATCCCACTTTTGAAGCACCCTATATATAATGTACGTAAAATTGTTCTCCCACTAAATTTAATAATATAATATTAATTAACGTCTAGCAACTTCTTCAATTATACCCCAAGATTACAATCCCTTAACATAATCAACCAATTAAATTATTCTGACTCGCAGATAATGCAATTGTAAATAACGAAGGACACGTAGTAACAGTTTACAGTGAAACAGTATTAAAATCACTTCCCTTGTTGCAGTGGAAACATCTATCTTTGCGGCCAGGTTCTAGAATTCTTATCACTGAGTCCAAGCGCATCTGGTCGATCTTGTAAAACTTTCCCAAGGTACTCCTCTCTATATGCGTATTTAGTTGACCTTATTCACGGGATTTCCACCGAGCTAATTTTGCCTAAATTAATACATCGGAAATTAATATTAAAGTTCGGGGAAGATTTAAGACTGAACAAATCTTTCTATAATTAACTAACTCACCAGTTGATGGGTACTGGCATACAAAAGAATATCTTCTTGACCGGAAAAATCTCTAGATTGGAATGTTAAATTCCTGGAGCTTTTGCTCTCCTCCAACTATAGGAAAATGAGCTCCTGTGTGTAGCGACTCGAAATCGGAAAATTAATTCCAAATCAATAAACGATTTACTAAGAATAGATCACTATTCACGAATATACATCCGGTAAGAAGGACAATACTCAACTGTCCTATTTACGGAAACCGACATTTAGAATTTCCTTCCTCCCAATTTTGGAAACTCAAATACCTACTGCGCCGCTTTGACAGAAGCGAACTTCAAAATATTAACATGTCCTATAAGCATGTGAATATCTAAATACGGGTTGCATTCAACTAGGCGCGGAAATTGTTACAAAATGTTTGCGGGGATACCCGTTAAGGTAGTTAGTTCCGTGGCATAGTAATCCGGAGAGACCCAAGGTTTTAAGTATTTTCCGAGGTACCAGGATAGCAGTATCTGAACGTAGATTTTCGGTCACCCATCGAAGTGGTGCCCGTGCGGGTCGTTCCTTAACTTTGAATACTGTTTGACTCACATTTGTCCATCACGCTGCTACAAATATATTGTTAAAATTATATATTGATTATGGCATGTGCATGTGTATAGAGGGTGTAGTCAGATGGAGCAGATCAGGACGACGATTCTGGCGAGACCACGTCGAAAGAATGGATAACAATAGACTCACAAAGATGATAATGACCCCAAATGCAAATACAGAACGAACTCTTGGAAGCCCACAAAAGAGTTGGAGTTGGAGTTGGAGTTGGACATCGGGCCCACAGGACAATATCTAAGAGGCAAAATATAAGAAGACAACATCCTACATTAAGAAGAAGAAGAAGAAGAACAAGAAGTAGAAGAAGAATTCTACATGAGAACTAGTATCACTTCTCTAAATGCTTCCAAAGTTTGATTACTGCTTGAAATTGGTAAAACATAAGGCAGTAGGTTAAAGTACTAACCTGTGCAAATGGAACGATTGTAAAGATTTACTCATCGCGGTATTGCATGTTTCTTGCGAACCATTTACAAGGGTTGGGCAAATTTCTATGATATTTCTATCTCCCAACTATACAGCTTGACTCACTACAACAACATATGGCGGTTCAATTACGGAATTCAGAAGAATTGTATGTCATCGAAAGTTAAAATGCCAGTCAGTCAATAAGTAACAACAGCAAAGAACTGTTACACTGTTATTAGATAACTATCGCATAATCTACATGTGTATAGGTTAAAGTAACTAACTGTATACTTGTATACCTAGTGAAGGGAGTTTAAACTTGTCATATCTATGGTTGACATTTTGAATTTGTACCAACTTATAAATTGGCATTTTAATAAAAATTTCAAGACTAAGAAAATTATTGTTACCATGTGTTATCGTAATGATTGTAGGTCACTTTCCTCAGCAAGCACGGATTAAATCAAATAAAAATTTTAAATACAAATATGCAACTATATAAATCATCATTAAGTGATTTTTCCTAGCCTAAGAACAACTATTAAGGTATTAGGTTTATTTTCATCAACTTGAAGGAAAGTAACGTTTGACACAAAAACTTAACGAGAGCAGGACAGTATCAATATATAAAGCGAGGCCTACGACAGAAACGCGTGCTGCACTTGTACATTTCACCGGTGAAAGAAAGGAAGGCCGCTCCTCGTCCACCAGGTCGAAGCTCGGCGGTGGCCTACACCTGACACTGCTCCACATGAGCAACATAAAAGTATCCTGAGTGAGAGCCCTGATGGTCATTTCTGCTCACATTAAGCCATTAAATCAAGATTGAACTAACGGCAGGCGACACTAAGTATATGATAATTAATTTAGAATTAATTCCGAAAAAACCCAAATTTTCTCCAAGAGAATTCGGCGATACATTGAAATAAACTGTAACTCCGCGTTGAGAAAAACGAAATTGCTCCGAATACCAGCAATCATATTATCATCAGTAAACCGTAATGTAGGAGTTACATCCAAGAGTAATAGATAATTAAGTATGAAACATTCGTGAAGTGTCTGCGGATTAAAAGCACATTAGGTGCACGTGCAGCAGAATGTACTTCTTACACTTCGGTCCATTTTAGACGTTAATGCGCGTTTTTGCAGTATTTTCAAAAAACGTCTTGAAGCGCCTTACGCAGTTTAATACGCTATTCATAAATATAACGACACGAAATTTTACCGTAGTACAAAAACTAGTTTTTATTTTGATTGTGACCCTGGAGCAAATTACTTCATGATTTCTAAGAACACTCAGTATCAAGATGACCAAAAATGCAAAACAGCTCATTAATCAGTAACAAAATCGTAAATAGCGATGAGTAAGGAAACGGGAAAACTTCTCGGCTACCTGTTTTATATATGAGATCCATAATCATTAAGCTTTCATTACGCTATCGAGGGAGATAAATTAGCTGCAGGAAAATAACATTTGTCCAAAAATTAAGTTATATAAACTCGTCGCTAAATCAACTGCGCAAATTTACTGATTGATCAAGTTATTTAAATGTTAATGTAATTTTGCTTTTAATCGTCGCCTTCTTAAATCCTCCGTATAGTATTTTGTCTGGCTAAAATTAAAAATTGGAAATTAATTCTACAGTTACCGTGAGCCTTAATTATTGAAATTAGATAAATGAGATTATTATTCAGCCAATAAAAAAATCTATTCGTCTTTTTCACATTGAAAAAATTACAGTCAGGTTTATTTATAAAATTCGTTTATTAGATATAACTTCTATTTTTGGTTCTTAATCACAGCGATAATAATATTCAGGAGAGGGCATGAAAGGCAGCGGTTTATATGTTCCGTTGCGTTTCACTTGGTATTTATAATATCCAAAAGCTAACTCGCTAGGAAAGAGAAAATTATGTAATAACAAGTTAAGAGAAGGTACGCACCAGTCAGATAAAATATGTGACTCTTAAAACTAAATATAATTAATTAAAATGAAAACATCTTACAGTAATTATAAAATCAAACCATAACAATTTTTTACAATTAAATTCTCTAAAGTAACATTTCCAAAAATATATCTCAAATAATAATCTTTTTCTCTCATTCATTCATACTACCGTTCCCCCCCCCCTGGAAACCGCTTTCGCATTACTTCAGGGGGGTGCAGGCGTCCCTTACATACTACCCATTCATGGAACATGCACCCTAAACTTAACTAACCCTAATGCGGTCGCCTTAGTCGGGATTCAAAACCTCGACGGATCGCACGGAATTTCGCGTGACCTCGAGTGGCAGTGCGTTTCCGCACTACTCCACCGAGGCCCTTCAAATAATAATCTACGAAACGGTATTGTGTTAACAAAACACACAGCGAGATCTGTATAACACATAGACGAAGCAAGATTTCCTATAGAAGTAATGGAAGAAGAACCAAAAAGAAGAAAAATACTGGTAAGACCAAGAAATAGATGATTACGTTTTGAAAATAAACGTTGAGATAAATTTAACAAGCTTGTTTCAGAAAAAGCCACGAGATGGGGATATTTATGAAAATATTAAACCTAACTTACTCCATCTTGTTTCTCTTGAGTAGAAGTGTTTACACTTCCCATGGTTCGGAGCCCACGTTAAGCTGCAGGTCCTCTATGTCTGTGGTACTTTAAAACGCGCAACACAGTGTTAGCATAGAAGATCGCTACGTCTCATAAGAGATAAAGCACTCGAAGAAGAAGAAGAAGACTATATCTTAACCAAACATTCGACAAAAATAAGAAAAGAATCCAAAACCAAGTCAAAATTTTTCAAATGTCAAATCTAATCTATTTCAACCTAACCTGACATAGCCTAATTCATTGTAACCTAAACTACAATTTCCTAAAACGTGAAAATGTTGGGCCTCGTAAAACTCAATTTTAGAATTTTAGAATGAAATTAAACGTAACCTAATTGAACCTAAAGTTCAACAAGACAAGACAACCTAATTTAAGCTAGTATAATCTATTCAATAACTGACCTAACAGCTAAAATGTCTAGAATAAGAAAAATCTGAAACAAAATTAACAAAAATTGAAGACAAAGCTATGTATGTAACCTATTAATACCTAACGTAATACAACCCATGCAAAATAACCTAAAAAAGTTAGGGTAAAAGAAAAATTAACCCTACACGAAGGGAATATATGAAGAATTATATAAAGCTATTATATCTTAACCTTAGCTTTTCAATTCTAGCGTAGTCTATCCTAATCCAACCTAAAGCCTAAAAAGTGAAGAAAATAGGCATTTTAAAAACTAAAACTATACACAATAAAAGTAGTTTTAACCTCGTTCAACTTAAATTATTCTTACCTAACCTAATGACTAACAAGATTAGGTGAGGTTAAGTTAGTTTAGGGATTGAATGAAGCTATTATATCTTATCCTCACCTAATCTATTCTAATCCAAACTAAGTCTAAAATAATAAGAAAATAAGCATTTCATACAAATTAAAACTGAGTACACACAAATAATTTAATTCTAACCTCCTTTAACTTAAAGTAGTCTAACTTAACCAAACACCTAAAAAGGTTAGGTAGGGTTAAGTTCGATTAGGAATATTATAAAGCTATTATGCCGTATTTTTACTTAACCTATTCTAGAGTAATCTATCTGAATCCAGCCTAAACCCTCAAAAAATGTAATAAAATAAGAATTTAAAAAAACTAACACCTTACACAAAAAATTATTCAAACCAACTTCAACTGACACTAGTCTAATCTAACTTAATACCGAAAAGGGTTGGGTTGGGTTAAGTTCGATTAGGAATTTGATAGAGCTGTTTATCTATTATCCTTACCTAACCTATTCTAATCCAAACTAAGTCTAAAAAATAAGAAAATAAGCATTTCATACAAATCAAAACTGAGTATACACAAATAATTTAATTCTAATCTCCTTAAACTTAAACTAGTCTAACTTAACCAACATCTAGAAAGGTTAGGTAGGGTTAAGTTCGATTAGGAATATTATAAAGCTATAATGCCGTATTTTTACTTAACCTATTCTAGAGTAATCTATCTGAATCCGGCCTAAACCTTCAAATAATTAATAAAATAGGTATTTTACAGAAATTAACACCTTACACAAATAAAATTATTCAAACCAACTTCAACTGACATTATTCTAATCTAACCTAATACCTAAAAGGGTTTGGTTATGTTAAGTTCGATTAGGAATGTGATGGAGCTATTATATACTATCCTTACCTAACCTATTCTAATCCAAACTAAGTCTAAAACATATAAGAAAATAAGCATTTCATACAAATTAAAACTGAGTATACACAAATAATTTAATTCTAATCTCCTTTAACTTAAACTAGTCTAACCTAACCACCATCTGAAAAGGTTAGGTCGGATTAAGATCGATTAGGAATATTATAAAGCTATTATGCATTATTCTTACCTAATCTATCCTGGAGCATTCCATCCCAATCCAATCCAAACCCCCAAAAAGTTAATAAAATAAGAATTTAAAAAAAACTAACTCCTTACACAAAAAATTATTCAAACCAACTTCACCTGAAACTATTCTAACCTAACCTAATACCTAAAAAAATTGGGATGGGTTAAGTTCGATTAGGAATTTTATGAAGCTCTTATACATATCTTATTCTTAGCAAACTTATCCTTCAATCTCAATGCAACCTAAAACCTAAAAACCCTAAAAACGTAAGCTGTTAGATCAATTATATCTACATACTAAAAAGTTCATTGTGATCTTCTTTAACTTAAACTTATCTAGCTTAACCTAATACCTAAAACGGTTCGATTACGTTAAGTTGGATTACGGTAGGAAAGGCTTGGGTTAGATTGAATGCTTTCTCTTTGTATTTCTTGACAATGTGGAACGACCATAAACTATAAAAATGTGAAATCTAACCTAACTTAACCTGATTTAATTTGTTCCATCTTAACCTATATCCGAAAATGCAAAAAAAGTTAGTTTATAAGGGAACTATACACAAAAAGTAGATCTAACCTTCTTTAACCGAAAATCATCTAAACTAACCTGCCATCTAGGTTAGATTCGCTTACGTTAGATTGAGTTAGATTGAATGATTTTTTTGTATTTCTTGACAATATACTATAAAAAATAAACTATAAAAACGTAAAATCTAACCTAACTTAACATGATTCAATTTATTTTATCTTAACCTATAGAAGAAAATGCGAAAAAAATCAATTTAAGGGAACATACACAAAAAATAGATCTAACCTTTAATCTAAGATAATCCAAACTAACCTGGCATCTAGGTTAGATTGGCTTACGTTGGATTATGTTAGAACGAGATTGTATATTTTTAAGAATTTCTTGACAAAAAAAAATGAACTTTATAAGAATATACAATCTAATCTAAGTTAACATGATGTAATTTTGTTCTATCGTATCTAAACCAAAAAGGACGAAGAAAAATATGAATGATAAATGTAAAGCATGCACGAAAATATTATTTCTAACCACATTTAACTTAAACTAATCTAAGCTGATCCAATACGTAATAAAAAGGTTAGATTAGGTTAATTTAGGATAGGTTAAACTAAGTTGGGTCAAAATAAATATTTATATCAATTTATTGATAATGGAGAATAGCCAAGAATTTTACAAATATGTAAAATCTAACCTAATTTAACCCGTATTAATTTATTATACATTCCATATTATATACAATACGCTAAAAAATTAATAAATGCTTAATTTAACTTAACTTATCATAACTTAAGGTAACCTAACCTGTTGTTACACATGAAGAGGTTACAATAGGGTTAGGTTTACCATTCTTATGAAAATTCTATAGAAATGGTAAATCGAATAGTAGATATGTTAAATTAGGTTAACGTAAGGCTAGACACGGAATTTTTATGAAATGGTGGTTGTAACTCGCATAAAGTTTAACGATAGCAAGTTAATTTAAGCTAATTCAACCTAACCTAAAATAGTTTAAAACTAGAATTTTTGAAAGAAATTAAATCATCCACGAAAGCAGACACCGTTCGAGAATGTTATAAAACTACTGTTACCTAACTTAATTTTTTTTAAACATTCAAACTACTGCCCTCCCCCCACCCCCGTCTAGAACCGCTTTTGCTTTACTTCATTCGGGTGCGGGCGTTCTTTACATACTAGCCATTCATGCAACATGCACTCTAAACTTAACTAAGCGAAATACGATCGTCCCAGCCGGGGTTTGACCCCGCGGCCGATCGGGACTCATTTCACTGTGACCTCGACTGACAGCGCTTGTTCGCACTGCCCCATCGAGGTCCCTATCTAATTTAACCTAATATAATATATTCCAACCTAACCTAAAATTTAAATAAGTAACAAATGAAGCAGATCGGCCAAAGTCTAAAGGGGATGCTGTTATAAAAATATTTATTCGATTTTAAATACAATTTATATTCTAAATTATTACCGAAGATGTTAATAAATCCCCAGAAGAGTTATTTCAAATAAATGGCAATTTTTGAATACCACATATGTTATTAAATATCATTTTTTGAAAATTTTACCAGCAATCCAATTGAATAGGTTTGTTTTGTATGCTATTCAAACATCTTTTTGAACTACATAATTTCACGAAATCTTTTCTCTATATACTTTTTCATTTTAGGCATGTGATTTAATTGATTATTGAATATGGTCGGTTCTATCAGAAACTATCTTGAATGCGGTACATTAATGTTGTTTATTGACTCCTTATTCGAGCTCTAAGTTACTGTAATCTAAATGAGAATGTAATGAGAAGATCAATTTGATTCAAGCTTTTATGCCTAACATAGTGTGGACGTTAATTAGAGATAGAATGACCAACTATATCTCTGAATGAAACGCTCATTAACGCGAGAAAGTTCTCCAATTTTTGATACATTTTGCTGTAACATTCTATAACATAATGAAGATAATATTTATTATCTTGTTGGTTTTAAACAATTTTCTCTGGCCGATGTTCCCATCTGAGCATAAAGTAACCGCAAAACGGACACAAGCGCCTTTCGAATCGTTAATCTCGCTCTTTATAAAATAGAGTGTGTATATCACTATTTTTTAAACTGAAACTAATTTATGGAGTAAACTAACCTACATCTGATAGGATACAGCAGGCGCATCGCTAATAATAATAGTAGAGATTCTTTAGTAGATTAAATGCCCCGGGCTTCGGCAACGCACGGTACAGGTGTGGCAAACGCCCCGGAGCACATAAAATCAGTACACCACTTCCTTGTGTTTACATTTAACAGTTTTGCGCTAGTGTACAGCTAGATTACCTCAAGCCATTCATAAATGTAACAAACTTTATATCCCGACGCTCGTAATTTTATTATTTACGACTAAAAAGTTAACACTTTATAAGCTAACTTGTAACGAAAAAAAGTCGTTAAGACTTTATAGTCCTAGCCAGAGACAACTTGGATATTATGTAGTTTTAGTCTTTGAAATATAACAAGATACAATGTTCTTAAGATAAAATATATTAGTTGAAAATTAATCAGAAAATAAACGGTACTAAACAGGGAATAAGTAAGCCGCAGGTTTTAAATCAATATTTTAAAAATATGTTTCTTGTTTTCACATGCAGCTATTGAAAGCGCAATATAATTGTTATAGTATCCCTTTGGCGTCTCACTTAGCGTGGTAGCGCTTTAAATTTTATCTAACACAAATCCGAAGGCGTTACAAACGGCATCTTGTAGTAATTTATATTGCTGCCGTTGTGTCAAATAATAAGTGTTATTGTGATCTACTAAATACCGTTCTAACATTCGTCTTTGTTGGATTATCTGAGAATAATTGGGTACATTAAAAGTTATGATGTTAACATTCTTTGGGACAACATGGGCATGTATTTTAAGCTTTATTCGTCTAAAGTTCAGCATGGCAATTTTTGCTTCAAGTGTTAACTACACTAATACATTAGATTAGTGTGAATTGCACGTGTTGGTCTTAAGCCTTAGCAACATATCAGGATTTAGATATCATCAGGCCTGCGGCTGCTTCCGCTTAAAGAACTCTTAGACGAAATCTATAGCTATCGGCAACAGCTCCAGATTTAAATATTTTTAAACCAAAATATATTTCAATCTAAAAAAAGCTAATTACATTTGTCAATAGTTCCTGAACAACAAATTCCAAATTTAAGAAATTAAAGAACAAACACTTTTAAACAGCCCCTAAAAGGAATTTGTAAAATTTTAAAAATTGGCTGTTTCTGCATTGATTAGGCCTTAGTAATCAGTTCTAATTCGGCAATTTTCGAATTAATGATATACAGAAGTTATTACTATATATAAAATCACTGTAGCAGGTCCAGAGGTAAGCATTTTGATCTCGAGATTAGTTTCGTTTAAGATATAATATTTTCCATTACTATGACACCTCTATATTTCGGCAGATGCTGAAAAGTTCTCAAAACTTGACTAATTATGCTTAAAATTAGTTGTTACTGCGGCAACATAAAACTTCTGTATTAAGTCTGAACTTTTTATGTTTTCATCCCAAGACTAATTTTACTCTAAGACACTGGTACCAGGAGATTTTTAATTAGAGCTCCTACAGGGTAACTTAATATATAAAATTCCCAATTACTGCGGCAGTATTGAACTTTAGAAACAGGTCCGCAATTTTAACTAATGGTATTTAAAATGGTCTATTACTGAATATAAAGCTCCTGCAGTGCGTAAGTTCGGAGTTGAGAATGTTTAATCTTGGGAGTATACTTACGTTTGAGAACTTTTTAAAGACATGCAATTCCCTATTACTGCGGCAATATTAGTTTTCGGCTACAGGTCTGATAAACTTTTGAACCCGGACTAATTATGCTTAAAATTGGCAATATATAGCTTCTGCGGCAAGTACAGACCTTTAGTTTCAAGTTTCATGCTAAAAAAATTTACTTTAAGAAAACTCGTACAATGAGATTTTTAATTACCTTGAAGGAGCTCCTACACGCTTACTAAAATATATACAAGTTCTAATTAGTGCGGAAATATTTAACCCTAGCAACAGGTTCGCAATTTTGAAAATTTCGTACTCCGTCTAATGATTTTTAAAATAAGATATTACTGTGGTAATATGAAGCTTCTGCAGAATTTTTAATCGCGAGACTAATTTCGTTTAAGGCACTTTATTCTAATAACTTAAAGTTATAAATTACCTATTACTGCGGCAACATTAAGTTTTGGCAACAAGTTCAAATTTAAATATTCTTAAACCTGTAGTAATTACGCTTCAAATTAGCTATTACTGCGAGGATATAAAGCTTCTGTAATAAGTCCCGAGTTGAGAACTTTTTATTTCGAGACTAATTACTTTGAAGGAACGTCTACAAGCAAACTTAAAAAATAGAACAAAATTGGTTATTACTGCAAAACTATAAAACTTTTATGACAAGACCAAAGTTGAGAATTTTTGACCCTACGGTTAAGAAACTTCTACACGATGTTTTTGGAAAATGACCTGTTACTGCCACAATTTGAACCTTAGCAACAGATCCGGAATTTTGAAATTTTAGGTCTCCTACTAATCAGGTTTAAAATAGGCTATTACTGCGGCAACATAAAGCTAGTGTAGCAGGTTCAGGGTTAAGAATTTTTGATCCCTAGCTTAATTACCTTAAGAAATTCTAACAAAGTAATATAATTATAAATTCCACATTACTGCGGCGGCGTTAATTTTTGTACTACAGGCCGGGAATTCAAAAATTCTCTAACTCGGACCGATTATGCTTAACCTGGCTCTTACTGCGAAGATATAAACCATCTGCAGCAAGTCCGGAGTTGAGAATTTTTCATCCCGAAACTAATTCCTTTGATGAAACTCCTACAACGTAAGTTAAAAGTATACAAATATTGATTTTTACTGCAAGGTTACCTCTGTAACAGATCCGGAATTTCGAAATTTTTAGACTTCGACTAATGAGGCTTAAAATAGGCTATTACTAACATAAAGCTGTTGTAGCGGGTCCAGAGTTAAGAATTTTTGATCCCTAGCTTAATTACCTTTAAGAAATTCTAACAAAGTAATATAATTATAAATTCCACATTACTGCGGCAGCATCAATTTTTGTACTACAAGCCGGGAATTCAGAAATTCTCTAACTGGGACCGATTATGCTTAACATTGGCTATTATTGCTAAGATAAAAAACTTTTGCAGCCAAGTCCGGAGTTAAGAATTTTTCATCTCGAGACTAATTCCTTTGATGAAACTCCTGGAACGTAAGTAAACAGTATAAAAAAATTGATTATTACTACAAAGTTATGCTACCTCTGTAACAAATCCGGAATTAAGAATTTCGAATGTAAGTTTAGTTACGTACGAACTCCTACACGATAACTTATAAACAATTAGGTATCTATTACTGCGGCAATATACTATTTCAGCAACAAGTACAAGTTCGGAATTCTGAAATTCTAGTACTGCGGCAATATAAAGCTTTACTATTACTGCTTCTGTAGCAAATGCGTAGATGAGCAGTTTATTCAGAGATAAATTACTTTGAAAAAACTCGTAATCATATAATTAAATTTTTACACTTTCATATTACTGCGGCAATATTAAGCCAAAATTAAAAAATTTACACGCTCTAAACAATTAAGCTTATAAGTTGCTATTACTGCGGCAATTTAAAGCTTTTACAGCAAATCCGAAGTTGAGAATTGTTTATCTTCAGAGTAATTGATTTGAAGAAACTGCTACAGCAATTTAATAATATAAGAAAGTTAGGTATTACTGCGAGGATACAGAACTTCTGTAACAGGTCAGGAATGGAGATTTTTGAAACCTAAAGTTACTTACGTTTAAGACATGGCTATACGATAACTTAAATATGTATATAATTGGCTGCTACTACGGCAATGTTAAGCTTTGGCAACAGGTCTGGAATTTAAAAATGTTACGAAAATATACTTAACATTGCCTATTAGTATAAAGCCTTTCTAGCAGGTCTAAAGTTAAGAATTTCTGATCTTGAGATTATTTAGGAAATTGTCCATTTTCAGGACCAGATTAAGTATGCTTATACTAGGCTATTACTAGGGCGATATACAGCTGCTGTAGCATTATAACTTTTGATCCTGCCACAAATTAGGTTAAGAGGAACTTCCATACGACAACTTGAAGCTATAAATAAACTGACTATTACTGTGAACAGGTACAAAATTAAATAAATTTTACACTCAGATGAATTATACTTAAAATTGGCTATTAGTGTGGCGTTATAGAAGTTATGTAAGAGCTTCGGATACGTACTTGAACAACTCTAAGGAATTTCTAGATTTGATCATTGAACATTATATTATGTGTTAGAGCCAATTTTAATTCTTATAGAAATTACAATTAAAACCTGTTTTAATTAAATATTATGAGTAGTAATTAACCTATACTTCTGAATGGTCATAGTATATTTTAAAAACTCTTGTTCGTAGACTCTAAAATTTGGGAGCCCGCAGCTTTAATTCTTCGGTAATCCGGGACTGCTCAGAGCCGAAATAGTTCAGTGCATTATTACATAAATATTAATAATAAATTCTGGTTCGCAGATGGTGTTTAAAAATATATAAATCCATCTTGCAGGCAACTGAATTTATTAAGCTTGAGAATAATAAACACCTTTCGTGTTACTACACGGAAAAGTAATTAGTTAAGTACATTTTATTCATTACATGGTTGTTAACAGTTTTAATTAAATGCGTAATAATTTTGGTTCGCTTGCTTCTACATTTCTTCAATTAATTGCTTGCGGTTTATATTTATTTGTATTTAAATAAACGCACTTTAGAAGATGTGACTACAAATAAAACGATGCAGTTTCTATTGACATTCACAATAGAAAGTTAAAAAAATACACCTAAAGAAATTGTTAATCTAATACACTTGAATACAACAATAGTATTAAGAGAGAAACATTAAGATGAAATGAAGCAAAACCGATTTTTACAATGCATAACCTAATATGGTTTTACTATTCTGAGGCACTTCACTTTATGCAGATATATACAGCATTCACTTAATTTCCCTTCGCACTGGAAGACGAAAGTAACGATAATCTTAACAATTGACAAAAACTCATTGAGCAAGCTTGAAAATCTACATACTACACCGTTTCCGGATTTGTTATTCTCAGGAATTCAATTAGTCTCAAATTGAGTAACATCTCAATTGCAAGAAAGTGAAGCATAAATCTGTCACTCGAATTATCTATCCAAATTAAATCTGTCAAGAAACTAGAAAGGAAGTGAGCATTTTGTTATTTCACTAGGTTTTTCCGCTGCACAAAAACGAGACCCAGCGAAATTCCTTTTATTGTCTAAGATTGTGCCGCGATGGTCCTTTTACCAAAGATCTGCCGTATCGATTTAATTAAGTCATCGATTCATGAAAGTTTAATAACTCTTCCATTCTAACCGTTCTAAGCAGGTTGTATTTTTTATCCGCGACGCCAAATTCCTTTCGAACCTAACACGTACGGCGTTTCCAAATAGAAGAACAATGGAGAAATAATAGAAGCTCGCGTATTGAATAAAAACATTGCGTGCAGCAGTCCATTAACACATTTTTACAGTTGGATTGTATAAATAATTTGGCAGGTTTTTACGGAAAATATTCAGATCGCGACAAATCAGTTTGTTTAACACATCCTGCATGATTGAAAAAAATTCCTATAGGCTATCCACTTCTTAAAAATAAAAGTGCCGTGGGTTGATGGCAAATCTAATTAAAATAGCTACATCATCTGGAGCAAGCAAGAGTAAGTGACTTTCTCCAGCCGCGTAAAGAAAGGTACACAGCAGCATAATTCAAGTGGAGCATACACACGGTTAATTACCTCAATCTTGTCAGAACATCAAGTACTGCGATTACACGTTGAATCCCATTATTGTGCTGCGGGAACAAGCGCAAGTGATTCTAACAAATTCACTCTCTAAGTGAGAAGCTATTCTATGTTTATTATTGTCTATTATGCATTCTTATTAAATAAGAATAATCGCGCGTATTTGCCGTTTAATTATATGCCTAACGGAGTAAAGCTCTCATTGTTCAAGTTCGAGCAATTTATTGCGCTCGAATATTCGTGGGTTTAAGAAGATTGGGTAATTGGTGAAAGCATTTTGCAATTCGACGATATTGGAGATAGGTAGATCAAAATTTCTAATATCAAAATTTGTCCAGGTGTGAAAGTTTAGCAGGTGCAGGTTTAATTAAATTGGTTCGATGCTATTATCAATTACATGCCCACCGCTTTGTGGTGCAATTTGGGAAAATTATCCTAGCTGCACTCTATATAGATTATATTTTTGCAATAGTACATGCAATTTAAATATTGCATGTAACTGTATATGATATCAATCATTTACATATTGTATATATATACATATACATATATGTATATATATATATATATATATATATATAT
>JABXWE010040258.1:0-15374 GCA_014611495.1 Limonius californicus
CTTGGCGGATTTATTCTAGAGCACGAGGTGGGCGGAAGGTGTTGATGGGGGTACGGTATTTGATTATGGGGCGGATGAAGATGTTGTAAGTATGGCGGAGGATGCGAGAATTACAACCTTGAAAGCGTCCTTAAATAGGGCGGAGCAAGTTGGAGCGGTTGCGAACTTTTTTGAGGGTTTCTCGGTGGTCTGGTAATAGAGAGCAGGTTTGATTTCAAGGTATTTTTTTGGTTTGAGGGGGGGAGTGGCTGATTATTGATAGAAAGATCGATGAAATGGGGTTCGAAACATGGATTCCTGCACATGTTGGGGTGCCTGAGAAGAATAGTATTGGATTTATCGGCATTAAGTTTTATCCGCCACTTGCAGGTCCAAGTGTGGATTCTATTGAGGGCTGTTTGGATTTCTGGGGAGGCTAATTCAGAAGTGCGTTGGGAGGACCAGATGGCGGTGTCGTCGGCGAATAGCCTGGTTTTGGTTCTGGCTGGATCTGAGACTGGAAAGTCGTGGGGGTAAATGATGTAGAGTAGGGGGGACAGAACTGCTGTTTGGGGGACGCTAGAGTGGAGGTGAACAGGGAAAGAAACTGAATTTTGGACTTTAACTTTACAGGAGCGGTTGTTTAGAAATGAATCCACCAGTTTGATGAAGGCGGGAATGAGATTGAGGGCGATTAATTTGTGGATAAGACCGTCGTGCTAGACCTTATCGAATGCATGGTTTAAGTCGAGAAAAACGGCGAGCGTACACCGGTTCAGGTTGGCATTTTTGGTCGAGTCGGTGTGAAGTTCCATGATTGGGTTTATGGTGGATCGATGGGCTCGAAAGCCAAATCTTTCGGAGGGGGGGCGAGGTTATTCGATTCTAGGGTTGCTCAAGGCGGGAGGCCATGATTCTTTCTAGAATTTTGCCCATGATGTTGAGAAGAGAAATGGGTCTTTAAGATATGGGGCTTTTAGGGTATTTGCCGGGTTTGTGGATCATGATTGTGGATCATGATTGTGGAGGCGTTTTTCCATGAAATAGGAAAGTACGAAATTTGCAGACAAGAGTTGTATATGGCTGAAAGGGCGTCGGTGGCTGAATCGGCAAGATTTTTAAGAAGGAAGGATTTCATTTGGTCTGGGCCGGGCGCTTTGGTATTTTTTTAGGGCTTTAATGAGCACAATTCAGTAAACTGAGCTAAATGGGTATATATTCCACTAGTTTTCACTGTTACGTATAGACGACTCGTTTAATAACCATTAAATTAGTTGCCTATTTCTTATTCCTATTATCCATTAATGAGTTGTTTTCAGAAATATCAACACACTTAAGTTCTATTTTAAAATGCCAATAGCCGTAATACCTAATCCGACAAAAATTAGTGCTTATAATTTAATATATATTACTACATCCACAAAAAAATTATGTCGATGATATTCAGTAAAAGTTGTTTCTAAAAATTGAAATATGACAATTAGAACTTTTTAGTTGTAGCGTCAATATAATTTAGTTTGTAATCATATAACAGGAAAGAATAAACTTTTACTATTACGTATGAACTAATAAATGTTTGAGAACTACCGGTACGATGGGTGTTATGACCGAGCGGTTCAAATTTCGCCTACATGTAAATTGTAATATTTTATCGGCAAAGCTACGTGAGATGAACTATAGGAGAATAGCGAACTACCGCAAGTTAAGTATTTATTAGAATGCGAAAGAAGCACCAGGTTAAATGTACAGTAGGCTTGGTAATATATGCAACCCAAATAGAAACGTTTTAGTCGATAAAGATTATTGACAATGCACAAGTTCCTGCATTGTTTCGTACCTATATTAGAAATATTTCCACTTCAACTTTTATTTTTTTACTATTGTTTCCTTAACTTCAATTCTATTGTAATAAAACATATTAGTAAATTGGGACCATTACACAAAATGGAATTGCTGAGATAGGAAGTTCTGAAATTTGAATGAGAATTGGAATCAAACGAGATCAAATCAAACAATTCTCGGAATCGCGCGGGTATATTAGTGCACAAAGAGAAATGGCAGCAGCGATGTACCATTGCAGCAGTTTCCAAATTTTTTGTACCCTAGAACATATTCTAAAATACCGGTAGGGCGGCGGGCACCATCTATTTTTTCAAAGGAAATTTATGGTTGGACTCATGTCCGATTCAAAATTGTTTCCTAGTTACAACAACAATTTTATTTTTAATAAATCACATATACAATTACAAGAAAAATTTAAAATAATTCGATATATTCAAAAGGTCCACCCTGTACAGAAGAAGTCAAAATACATGGCATCATTAAACCGATGTGGTAATACATAACGTCCGATAACATAAAGGCCTACAATACTGGCCCAAACGTTAACACTGAAGCGTTGTTGAAAAACAGTAGTGTTGTTAATGTATAATGATGGCTTTCAAAATCTCAGTGATGCATATTATGCCAGTTGTTGATACCATTCCGTGTGAATTGCGATTCATCCGTCCAGAGAATTTGATTTAACAATTCTGCATTGTTTGCCGTAGCATCTACCAACTGTAGGCGCCTCAAATTATCACCTCCATGTAGATTTTGTACACGTTGTAGATGGTAGGGATATAAGCTGTTTCTGTTTAATGTACGCGAAACTGTCGACTAGGTAATACCTAATTGCCTAGAAATTCTTCTAGTATTTGTCTATAGGTCTTGCTGTACTGCGTCAATAATGTCAGCATTAACCATACCTGTTCCACACAAATTTTGTTGCAATCGCTCAAATGTTCGGTGGTCAGGCTGTCGCCGGTGAGGATACCTTCTCCGATATTCTACCACAGCTGCACGAGCATTCCCACTGCAATAGCCATATACAAAATGCATTTTTGCATATCCACGTGCAAAAAAAGGCTCCATCATGACTTTCTTTCTGAACAGAAAGCCGATTTTGGCGTTGGTTCGACTCCCCACTATCACCAAGTACGTATAAGAATCTTGTGCGGCAACCCACTACAAACTATTTTCCAATTTATGGAATTTCTGTCGTTTGGATTCCACTATAGGTGCACGTGGCTTTCCACCTTAGCGATGAGAAGAGTTTGATGTTCAACAGTGGGAGGAAAAAAGGCTGTTGATGATTGCAAGTTACTCTCTAATTTCAAGATTTGAAAACATAACCTTCTAAATCAGTGTACCTACATTAAGAGCTTTAAGTACCCTGTAAATATGTTTACTACACGATTGTTGGCTTACCTTCACAAAAATAGTTCTTGTAAAGGAAACGTTTTGAAAAAACTCAGACAAAACTTTGACCCAGCATCAATTGATTTGTTGATCCATTTAAATGTAAATCTGAGCAGAGATAGTCTAATTAGACTTAGACTTAGGACTCCTATCTGGTCATCAACCAATTGATAGGGTCATGTTTAAAGGCAAACTAGATATACAATTTCCATAAAATATTCAACATTATGATGAATAGTTCATAAAATATGATCTAAGTTACACTTAGCACTTCAAGTCGTTCTACTCCATCATTTATGGGTATTAAAATCTTCAGAAATTTGAAATGAACCTTTAATGTAGTATGAGTTATTCTAAATACTCTGTGGTACGGCATAATACTGATAGGTTTGATTCCAAATAGACTGCATTTTCTGTATTTTCTTGCCGCTTCGAAGGCGTTTGTTACAAACCGGCCTGAAACAATTGAAATTTATAGAAAAAAGCAGTGATAACATTATCAGAACTCAACGTTGAATGTAAAAGTTGAAAACTCGAGTAATATTTTCTGGTTCATTGTAGCAGTGAAAACTCAGTTCGTTTCAATTCACGAATCTCACTTGAACGTTCCCATTTACACTTCGGGAGTAACAAGAATTGAAAATAAATATGGAAGTCTAAGTACCGGGTTATCTCTTATAAAATCCTTTCCGTTTGCGTTTACTCGACGAGCTTGCAACTCCCCTGGGAAACGCTGCTTTCCACCAATTTCTTGTGAGGCCAGCCGCTTTTTTTAACTTAAACGAGTTGATTCCCTCGGTGGAACATATTAGTCGGACTTGAGGTGGCGCACTTCCGTTCCGACGCAGACAATCGCTAATATACGGTAATATATCAGGTAACTCGACGTAATGAACGGGCGAATAATAGTCGAGTTCGCCCCGTTTAACCCCAATTACCGGGATCGATGGATGTCGATTGGTTTCCTGCCTTCATTGGACGTTGGCAAATGGGAAGCTTGAAAACTTTGAAGTGGGCAATCAATCACGAAATTGTTATGAAGCGGTTGTTAAATGTCGAGCTGTCTTTTAGTTAAGAAATTACATTTCTCTAAGGTGATTGAAAATGAGGTACTTTTGTGATTCGGCCAACATCTAATTGGAAAGTCAGATTAGCGTGTCTCCATTCAAGCGCCGTTTGCTTATTGGATGGTCTTCTAAGGTTCAACTGGAAATGCAGCGGTCAGTTGTAATCAAGTCGATGGACTAGGAACTGCAGGAAACCGCGACGGCATTGTCAGGTTAAAGTTGTAGGAGTACCTTACACGGGCGAGAAATCTTGTTACATCCGACTCCGCCGTTTCACATAAAAACCTCGTTATGTTGTCATTCAGTTTGGAATGTCTTTCAAAACCTGAGGAACTCGCCGTCGCTCCGTCTTGTCTTGACAGCTTCCCTAGGATTTTTCTCTATAATATTTCTAGATGTATTTGTCTTCCTTTTGCGGCGCTTGCTCTTATTTCCAACATTCATTTTATTTCTGTCGCGACGATTGAGTGCCGATGGTTTTGACGAACACTTCAGTAACTGGATGTTTATTTTTATGTCTTTGGCGTGCTGTTTTCGATACATCACAATTGGCCCACTTTAAAATGCATTTGTTCGGAGGCATTGTACCGGTACAACAATTGCATTAAATCAGAAATCCAATAATTCATTTCCTTTGTGTCTGCTGGACATCAGTGTATAATACATATTGTGCCCTTAGCTATTGTATATTGGAGAAACTCATATTCACCAGCCCACTAGCGTAGAAGTTTCTTACATTATTGAATTCCACTTGGCCATGTTATCTTACATAGCGGTATCTATACATGATTGAAATCTGTAGGGAATTTGTTGAAGCTTTGATTGGTTGTACTCAAATCTCAGAATGCTTAAATCAGTTCTGTCCTTTCGTGGTTTAGTATGGATCGTTCAAAGAAACTTTCATTTAATGTGGATGATGAATAACAAAACGTACGTCTCAGCGTTTGACATACATTTTCTTACATTAACAGTTAATTCATACAACGAAGTGTTTGTAATATTGTTATATAATATTATTTTTTATTATATAATATTGATTTTCAAGACTATATAATCATAAACACCATCTAACAACTTCAATAGTTTTAGGCCACATTAATTCATATATCTTGGTGGAAAAATACTGACAATTTTTACCTTTAATACATATGACGGCACTGTTCTTTGTATGATCTACAACAGGAGTCAGAAACCCTCGGACTGCATGTGGCCGTTTAAAACCTTTAGAGCGGCTCGCATAGTTCCGTCAGAAACCTTTACACGTAAAAAAAACCTTACGGTCCGATCGATTTCACCACTTAGTTTTTACTTTCATTCATGATTTTATTATTATAATTGATGGAACCTTAACCTTTAAGTCGGGAAGTCGAAGAACTGTCACACAGGTACATTTTTTATACTAGTTCTCCTCCCTATTTTTCCTTTACGTAATCATTAAATTTATTTTTTAATATTCTTTAATTAAATATCCATTTATTTAAACAAAACAAAATTTTGCAACATAACATAAAATTATGCCTAATTACGAAGCAATTTACTAACGTCAGCAAAAATTAAAAATTTTGCTGGTGTTTGCTTTGAGGGCTAATTGTTGGCTGTTACATTTCGATTGGTGCCTTCTATTGGTTTCACTAATGGCAAAACTGATTGTATAATAGTGAATCTGTAATGTGGTATACTAGAACTTTCCACAACCCCAATAGCTCCCAGGTACTCACCGGAAGGGTAGTAACCGCCTCCACATCAGCTGGCATATTGATTGGGAAGTACATACCGGGAGTGTTATTGGTAACCCCCGTGGCTCGATTCCCTGAAAAAGTTGTTTGGTATAGTATGGTGATATATAGAAGAAACGATTTCAATTTGGAAGCTTTCTAAGAAAAAATAATATTTTCTAAATAATCATTAAGGTATGGACTCAGATTTTCAATCAGTAGCAAAAAAATTAAGAATATGCGAGGTGATCTATTTATAGAATGTTGAGTCTCAGAAGTGGCAAGCTTTTCAAAGAAACGGACAATGCATTCGTGTTCGCTACAGTCTTTTACCAACACCGTATAATTGTCATGAAAATATCTGCAATACATTCTGAGTAATAAGCAGGTAGTGTTTCTACAAACACTCTATATAGCTTACTATAGCTAGCTACTAGTAGAAGTTACATGTTTAGAATGAATAATTCGTTGCTGCTTCAAAATGAACTGCCTAACTATTGCAATCTTATTTATATGTTAAATTCATTCAGAATAAATGTATGAATATATAGTGCACAGTATAGTTGCTACGTTGTATAATAGTTCCTGTAAAGTCATCTGTTTAATTCAATTAGATAATCTGTACTAATTTTCATATATTCAGAGAGTTTACAAAAAAAGGAATACCTTTAATAAAATAAATGCAATAGTTATTGTTGAGAATCTTTCGGACACCTCAATATAAATTTTTGTTTTGGTATTTTTTGGCCCATATCTCAACTCAATATCATTAGCTTCCATATTTCAAATGCAATACCTTGTACCTATATTTTAGTGTGATTGGATAGACAATCAGTAAACGTTTTCAGTAAATCTAAATGTTACATATTTATCATGAAAATTTACAGAAATTGTAAAACTTAACAGATATCTCAAGCGATTGATAAACATAAATAAAATTTTATAATAAATGTACAAACCGTCTATTTCAATGTATTTCTCAAGTCGCCCAATTATTTGGCGTTGAACATTTTGAAGAATGTCAGGTGAAATTAGTCGGATTTACTGGCGAATCCGATCTTCTAAAATCTTCCACTTTGGATTTTAAATAACCCCACAACAACAAATCTAGGGGTGGTTAGTCAGGTGACCTAGGTGGTCCATTCCTTCCAAAACATATGGAACGCTGAGTGTACACTGCATGCACCCAGTGAGTGTTTTCTGTCGCCCAATACCTGTAATTTCGGCTATTGATTGTATCATTAAGGCAGAACGTCGCCTCTACGAAAAAACTATTTTCTGAATTAAACTTAAATTTTTATTACGCATTTGGATTATCTGTTCGCAGAATTCGGCCCTACGGTCAAAGTTGAATTCTTACAATTCATGAACAAAGTTTGGTATATGTGGGCGATATTTCCCTGCTCGAAAGATCTTTGAGACTGTGCCTGTTCCCAAATCAATATTCCTTGCAATTTCTCCGTCACATAGGGATTTTGTTGGCTTTTAAATAAAAATAAATTATAGAGTTGTTCTTGAGTTTGAATTCGATCTCCAAGATGAGATTAATTCCTAAACAACTGCAACTATTAGTTGCCACCAGTAATTATGACAAGGTCATTAATTTCTATAGCATCTATCATATCTAGTGCCGCTAAAATATTATTTTGCGATGAATCGTGTACGCAGACTCGATAATTTTTGCCTTCTAAAATTGTTATTAGTGTTGGCAGAACCGCATTCACCGTACTGCGGTGTTGGAAATCCTGGACGGAAGAACAGAAACAACAACGTCGTAGCGGTATCGGAGCTGATCACAGAACGAATGATCGCGAAGAATAAATACCCTTACAGATCGGTTTAGTACCACCGGGTCAATTTCCACTGAATGGATGGCTGCTACAGAACAACTCTCTATTAGGTCAATATACCACAGATAAGGTCTTTTGGTCTTGAATTCTACCGACCGCGTCTTTCTTGCCTTTGACCGAAAGGTCAGTGTCTAAAACAATGATGGCTATTTGGTTCGCCAACCTTCGAAGGGAGATGGTGTGAGAAGAACAAGATGTACCCACATTATCACCTAAAAATTATTAAAATATATTGACATTATCCGGGTGTGCATGCAGTATATAATTAAGAAAACATCAGTTACTGCTGATATTTCTAAGATATTGGTAAAATATTATTTGTGTTCAGATATCACTTGGGTTGCCTATTTCTGTATTTATAAATATTGTAAATGTAGGTAAGGCTGTCTTTAGCCAATGTTGCTGTTATAATTTCAATATCCATACATACTTCTAATTTCAGAGAGCAAGACAACCTCGCTATAGAATCATGCTCACAGATTAGTCAATTGGGTGGTTATTATTAGGAGTTATTATAATTTTTTTATTATTTCCTGCACGATCGTATTAAGGTTTAATAATTTCTAAGTAAAATTATCATTAGCAAAAGTCCTTGTTTTTATTTAAGTGTTTATTCAAAATTAATTGAGTGTTGCATACTTGATGCCTACCAGAACCTTTTTGAAACACACTCGAAGGAATAATACATAAGAAGATGAAAAAGCTTGACCTTTAAAAATGATAAAAATTAAATTATCTTTTTTGGAAAACGTTCAAAGGTCATTGTCAGTGACTTAAATAACATTAAAACTAAAGACAGGAAACTGCATTTGCAATATAAATGGAAAATTACCATATAACTAGTAAACTCTGCAATTAAAGGCTTTTTAGTCGTAGGTACCTACACTTTACATACTCTAACTGTCAGTAAATATTTATCAGTAAAATATTTCGTCCCTATTAAATAAGTATATTCAAGTGCAACTAGATCAAAGAGCACTATTTTTTTAAGTTTATAAATTTGAACATTGAAATAGTGCTGCTACAATTAGGAAGCTTCACACAATGTTTTAATTACTAATTAACACTTCAACATGGCAAAGTCTCGTAATAATATTTTCAGATTGTCCTGAAAAATAAAATAACCCTTTAATTCGCAGAGAAGAGTATCCTAAAACACTCATTTTCATTTTATCATTGTAAAGTAGGGTAGCTTTAAAAATATAACTGCGCTTGATAACTGTTCATTTTGGAAGTATAAGCAGAATATTCTTTACCGCGTACGTTGTACGTTTTATATTGTGTATTTATAGTGTTTTTTCCGTATTTTCATAAGCTCTAACCTTTTGAAAATACTCACAAAGTTGGAAAATATTTCAACATGTAGGTATTTATTCTAGGGACATGTTAATTTTAGAGCACCAAAAGTATGCTCTAATAAATAATATCATGAAAACTGTATTGTTCACTCATAGAAAGCTACAGTCTGAGATCTTGTTAACAATACTTTAAAACTGACCACACTGGTAACAAAAACAAATTAAACTTTAAAATTATGTTATCTGATGAGCAACTAGGGTCTAGACCGAAAAATATCCTGCGGAGTTCGTCTTCAGACAACTAATGGAAAATTGAAATGCAGTAAACCAGTCTATTGTTGATTTATTGGTCTACATTTAGAAATACATTTACATACAAATACTGTACGACTTAATGATGCAATACATTTCCTTTACATTAGACACCTACACATGGATCAAATAAAAACCATATATGCCAAGAAATACATACAGTGGTGTCAAAAGTCCTGCACTGCCCAAGAGGATTGTTGCTTTTCGGCTTCCACATCTAGTTTTTGCATAATTTTGCTAATTGCCTTCAACTGTGTTATTATAATTACTTTATCATTAATCTCATCACAATGATATTCTGAAAGCATTAGAGAAAATATTAAAATTAATTTTCATTAACAATCGATTATAGATTTATTCCATTATGAGGAAATAATGTGGTGATTAGTAACCATTTCCTCTCTTTCTGACGTTTGTTCATCCGTCGCTTATCCACTGTTAGATATGAATCACCCCTCTGGTTTGCCACATTTTTCTATTTTTTGCTTCACGTGGTAATAGTTTGCCGGTTGTGCTTTTGATGTCGCTGATGCAGTGCGATTGTGGTCATTCAACACATTTTTTTTGTTTTGGTCTCCATTCCAATAGTCTTCTAGTCTACCTGTCGTCCGTCGTTCGAATTATGTGCCCTATCCAACTCCGTTTTCTTCTTGCCAATCGTTCCACACGTCATCTCCCGGACTCTTTGAGATTTTCACAGCCGATTTTTTTGTGTAAATGCTATGGCTTTAAATCCGTACGTTAAAACAGGCAGTACACATTTATTGTAAGTTTTTGTTTTCTGCTTTTTTGAATGCTTTTGGTAACGGAGTACAGTTGACAAATCTCCCTAACGCCACTAATCCGAGCTTACATCGTCTAATGGTTTCCACATCTTAGTTTTCTTCGTTCGACTTTACGTTATGATTAATTTAGTATAAGAAGTGGTTTGAGTCGTCACTCTTGTACGGATCAAGAAATACGACCTAAATAAAGTGCAGGCTGCAGAAATGTGGCAGGATAGAAGAATGTTAAGAGTAAGCTGGGTACAAAGAGTAACGAATGAAACAGTACTTGGCATGATGAACACCCGCCCACAGCTAGTAAATACAGTGAAGACAAGGAAAACGGCATACCTCGGACACTTAATGAGACATGAAGAATACGATTTATTACAACTTATCATACAGGGAAAAATTGAAAGTAAAAGGTATCGGTCGCAAAAGAAAGTCTTGGTTAAGAAACATTAAGGAATGGACCAAACAAAATGGACCAACACTATTTCACATAGCACAACATAGAGACGAATATGCCACAATGGTCACCAACATCAACAGAGGCGGCACCTAGGAGAAGGAGGAGTTCCCGAGATGTTGCTACATTAAGAAGAACAGGTCTTACAAATAAGAGTCCTAATTTCACCAAATTAACAAAATTATGATCCAAAGCTATTGGATGTAAGCCCGGGTATTTTCATAGAAGGAGGAAGACTGCTGCATTTTGGGCTGGACTGAAGAATGTAAAGCATCAAAGATTTCGGTGATTTCGGCGAAGGAAATTTCTATGGACCAATGAACATCGAAGGGACCATGGAGTCATGAGGCAACTTTGCACTTTAATAGTGATGTTAGAAACATATACATTAGAAGGTTTCCTAAGAAACAATATCAAAATGTGTAGGTATTTCTAACGATTAAACACCAAACCCTTGCTTGAGTATGGGGTTGATATCTGTTCAAGGAGTTGATTCCAGGACGATAGTGCTCCCTGATATAGAACAAAACTGGTCAAATCCAGAGAGACCAAACCAAATCAGATCTGTACCCAATAAAAAGCTTGTGTCGAAGATTATAAAACATGATATCTAAAAGAAATCCCGGACACATACTGCGGTGGGACAAATACCGTAGGTTACAATTAATAATGATGAGAGGGATTAAGTAAAAGAGAAGAGGCGGGCGAAGAGCAATGCCCCGGTTCAGAAACTTAAAAAAAATAGGACCGATCTAGGAATTATCCAATATTGCCCGGGATCGAGAAAACTATGGTGAAATGGTCGCAGATATCGATAATAATCGATAATATCGATAGCACCGGAAGAAGATGAAGAAAAGAAAACAAAGAAAAAACAGATTTAAGCGAATAGCCATCTGTTTATTTCGATGGAGAAGGTAGGAAAAGTTGAAAAATCTATAGATACCAAGACACAAAAGTTGGTCGTAAATATCAAGGATCAATTAAACTTAAAAATAAGTCTAATTTAGGTACATAATCTACTATGTAGTATTGGAAGTTTTGTCTGAATTTAACACATAATAATAATGATAATGGTGAGGCTCTACATCTCATGAAGGGGTTTGGCCTGTAAGGCGGAGGGTCACAGCTCCGGTATCCTTGCTCTCACACCCAGTTGTCACATGTCAAAGTCGTGGCACGTGGTTATGTGGTGAGCATCACCCTTCAGACAACCACATTTTTACCCCTTGTTTATTCGAACACAGGTACCCAATTATTTAAAGCGACTGGTTTGAACTCCCGACCTTCCGCACTGGAGCCCAGAGCTCTAACCGCTGGACCACACTGACGCTAACCTACATAACTTCTGGAATGATTAAAAAGGTAGTAACTAAGTACCTTTTCGATATGGACATCGAACAGCTGAAAATTACTTGAGACAATAAATCTGCCGCTGTTTAGTATTGTAGTAGACGAAATATTAAATACGGTATGAAATGGAATAGGTTATAGTTTGGGAAAAAAGTAAATTTCAATAAACGCAAACGAAGATGATCTGCATAGACTTTTGCACCAATTGTATTTTGTACGTAAACATTCAATACATACAGTGTATCTTAAGAGGGGGCACCCTTACATCTTTATTCATTTTTTTCCAATTTGAACCACAATTTCCTTAAAGACTGATCACGTTGTGTTTATGACTTATTTTCAGTAAAATAGCCAGAAAGACCTATTCCTTGTATTCGAACCATACAAATAATTGTTAGAAAATTTAAATCAGAGGGATGCGTAATAAATTTCCATAAAATAAGAATTAAAAGTAATCACGTTTTAACCGAAGAATGAAATTAAATATTTTATGCTACGTTGAAGAAAACCCCCTAGTATCACTATGAGAATAAGGTTCACATTTTAATATTTCTAAAACCTTCGCATTTAAAACACTAAACGAATTTAAATATATATCGTACAAATTTTTTTATCACCAACAACTATTCGGCGAAGACAAAGAAAAAAGAACAGTCTTTTGTGAAACATTCTTTAATTTGCTAAATCAACATGATTACATTTTAAATAAGATAGTTGTTAGTGATGAAACAACTTTCACAATAAATGAAGAAGTCAATTCACACAATTATGGTGTGTATTATAATTCCTCATCTATCCCCTATCCATTATCCTGCTAATCTTATTCCTCAGGTATTGGTCCCGCACTAACCGCCATAAAACTTAACTCGCAGTCAATACACTCGGAAAGTTAACGTATGGCTAAGAATAGTTGAATATAAGCTTGTCGGTCCATATTTTATTCATGGTAATCTCGATACAGCCAAACTTTTAGAGATATTAAGGAATAACATCATTCCGGCAATAGAAAACTTAAACATCGATGACCCGTGGTTTCAGATGGATGGAGCCCCTCCGTATTCCACGAATGCTGTAAGAAACTTTTTAAACGACCAGTTTCCAGGACGTTGGATAGGGAAATTCGGTCCTATACGGTGGCCCCCGCGTTCTGCAGATTTGTCGCCCAATGACTTCTTTGCTTGGGGATACCTGAAATCAGAAATTTATACAAATATTCCAATACAAAGTATTGATGAATTAAAAGATCGCATACGTACTGAATGCAATAGCTTGAATCCCGACTTTCTTGCTAATACTGAAAGATCTGGAGATCTTGGTGGCCAGAAAACTCTAGTTTGCTCGCGGTGGTATAAAACAACCCTTTTCGTGTGATAGCAGTCCGATTACATATGTTGCTCAATGCTCATGCTGTAATATACTATATCTGATGTGTCTGAATGTAATCAAAATATGATGTTCTTCTTCTCTTTAGTCTTGGTACTAACTGTGTTTCATCCGCATTTTCAACATAATTATAAGATTTCTTTATTATTTACGAAATCGTTTGAGGGTATTCTCGTCAAAAGGTTACAATGGTTAAGCCATTGACTCTTTATATTTGTTTAAATATGTAACACTTTTGTTATCGGAAATCACAAAATTGTTTAGCTCAGTATGTTCCTTAAAGATGTGCGTTATTGAAGTAAAAAATACATAGAAGCAGGAAAAGCTTAAATCCGTTTAACATTTTACGATAGCGCAAAAATTACTACCCCCATCGTAAAAGCGTCGTGATTTTGTTTCCCTTCATGAATTTTAAGATTATTTTCCTATATGGTTTTATTTTAGTTTGTCCTATGAAAGCACATCTTAAAATTACATTTTGCAGCTTGATGTCCTGAAAGATCTTAAATTATAGGATCAAAAGTATCACAAAACATTACATTCTGGGCAAAATTGTAGTATTTTAAAACGATAAAGTCATAGAAAGAAAGCTTTCAACTACAATACTTTTTATTATAATATTGATGATTTACCCAAATTATGACATGTATTAATTATGACGAAAATATCATCTTACATATGGTTCTAATATTGCGAAGGTAAACAGTGTTTCCATTAAAAGAATAATAGCTTAGTTAAACTGAGTTAACTCGTCGCTGCTCGTTTTGATAAACAACTAAAATTTCTTACAAAGTTGTGGCATTGTACTAATTTCAAGAGATTTCTCTACACTGAATTTATATGAATTGCATGATATTTTGTAATGATACAAATTTCCGTAAATTAAGTGCAAATGCAGGGTGTTTCAGGAGGGATACGAAATATTTTAAAAGTTGGTAGTATGGTACGGACATGTAGTGAGGAAGGGAGAGGAACGGTGGCCGAAAACAGCACTAATGTACGAAGGGGTATTGATGTCTAGTTAGCTTGGAAAGTTTCTAGTAAAGAAAAGTGAATATGGTTGCTATGATTACAACTATGATGTTTTATAAATAAGTTGTCAAGGTTTGACATCCATAAGTTGAACAGTGATCAAACTGTTAATTTTTGAAGAAAGCGTGTCTGAGAAAAAGATGGAATTTGAAAAAATCGAGTTTCGGTCAGTTATTAAGTATTTATTTTTGAAAGGGTTATTGGGCAAAGAAATTTTTCCTGTAATGATAGAAACCTTAGGTGATCAGTGTCCTTCATACGCCACCATTAAAAACTGGGTTGCGGCATATAAAAGAGGAAGATCAAATGTGAAAGGTGAGCACCGCCCTGGTAGACCAATTTCTGTGACCACTCCGGAAAACATTGATTCTGTCCATGATATGATTTTAGAAAATCGACGTATTGGGATTAAGAATATTGCAGAAGCATTGCACATTTCATATGAATGTGTGTGTCACATCATTCATCACGACTTGGGTATGAGAAAGCTTTCGGCCAAATGGATTCCAAGATGCTAGAACGTTGATCAGAAGCGCGTTCGATTGAGAACGTCAAAGGAAATCTGCCGCCGTTTTGCAGAAGATTCCTCAAACTTTTTTGATCGGCTTGTTACTATGGACGAAACTTGGATCCATCACTACGACCCAGAGACAAAGAGCAATCCAAACAGTGGAAGCATGTTGGGTTTCCACGACCCAAAAAATTCCGTGTTCATAAATCGGCTGGCAAGATTCTTGCTTCAGTTTTCTAGGACAAAGATGGGATAATTCTGATAGATTATTGGAACGGGGTAGAACTATCACGGGAGTATATTATACTGAGTTGCTAACTAAATTACGTAAGATAATTGTGGAAAAACGCCGCGGAAAACTTGTCAGAGGTGTGCTCTTTTTGCACGACAACGCTCCTGCT
>JABXWE010040259.1:0-14694 GCA_014611495.1 Limonius californicus
AGGTTAATAAAGATAATGAAAATTATCAAAAAATATGAAAATCATTTAAAATAATAGTTGATTGTACAGTTATTACAAGTCATGTGCACTGCTGCATTTCCACTATTAATAGAATTACCATTATTTAATGTAGAATAATGACGTTCATTGGAACCCATCAGTTTCAATTGTTTTATTCGTTGCCTTGATAACCGAGCCGCAGGCTACTTAATATTTCGATATGTTTGAATAATAGGGGAAATGGCTAATTTTAAAATAAAAATAAGATCTTTTGGTGTTAGTTCGGCTATTAGTAGTAAAAAAAATACTAAGTATATATACTTCGGGTTGAGAAGGCAATTATTTACCTCGAAAATTATATCCTTCGGCGCTACGCGCCTCAGGATATAAATTTCTCGATAAATAATAGCTCACTTCTCAACCTAGGTATATAATATACTATTATTTAGTGCAATTTGCAATAGAAAATATTATATAGTGTGCCTTCTGCGTTGTCATAGATACGTAGATGTTTGAAATTTATAAATGTGTCAGAAAGCGTCGATTAAATAATTATTAATTGGTTATGGTAGTTTAAAAATGGATCTACCAGAAGAAATGGAAATTTCAGACAACATAAGACAAATAGCATCGAGTGCGAGAGAAATGCTTTTACCCAGCAAATCCAAAACTCTATACGAAAGCGCTTACAAGGATTACCGACTGTGGTGGTTGCGGAAAAAAATTAATTCTACCACAGAGGATAGTATATTGGCTTATTTCAATAGTGAGTTGGTTTCTTATAAAAGTTCTTCTTTATGGAGTAAGTACTCTATGTTACGTTCAACGATAAATATCAATGAGGGAATATATATTAGCAAATTTCCGAGCCTCATTCCGTATCTCAAGAGAAAAGGAGAAGGGCATAAAGCCAAGAAGTCTTTGACATTGAGCAAAGAAAATGTGGATGCATTTTTAGTAAAGGCCAGTAACAAAGAACATTTGTTAAATAAGGTAATAACTAATAAGTTATGTTATGGGTATGTCAGATATATTAATTCATAATTTTTAGGTAATTCTTATACTCGGAGTAGCTGGTGGATGCAGAAGACAGGAATTAGTTTCATTGCAGACCACAAATATTGAAGATCATAAAACTCACTTTATAGTAAAACTTGTGGAAACGAAAACAAAGACTGACAGATCTTTTATGATTGTGCCGGGAAAACTGAAAAATTTGGATTTGTTGGAGGTAATCAGAAAATACGTGGCACTTCGTTCTCCAAAGACACCCCATTGCAGATTTTTTGTGAACTATACTAAAGAGAAATGCACTGTGCAACCAGTAGGGGTACATAAAATTGCAAGTGTGCCAAATATTGTGGCCAAATTTCTTAATTTAGAAAATCCATCATCGTACACGAGTCATTGCTTTCGGCGTACCTCGGCCAGTGTTCTAGCAAATGCGGGAGCAAAATTGAAGGATATAAAGAGACATGGAGGATGGCGTTCCTCGACTACTGCGGAAGGCTATATTGACCAATTTGACAGATCCAAAATTAGTGTAGCCAGCACAATATTGGGAACGGAAGCCTTTGGTGAAAATTCTTCAGTAATAAATTTAAAAGGCGTGACCAAGGAAATATTGCATCAAAAGAGGTCATCAGGAATCAACATTAGTAACAATACGGATTGCGTTATTAATATTAATCTAGTATAATTAAAATATAATATCTATAATGATTGTATTCTTAAAATGAAAAAATTACATATTGTGTATTTCTTGTTTAAAATAAATCGTTATTTTGAAGTTTAATTTTCAAATAATTTGACACTGACAGGAGTCCAAATTACTTTATCATTATGGACTAGTCCAATAAAGTGACAGATTATGGATTCTCAACAGTGTCATAGATCAACCTATTATGATTGAGTCGAACATAAATAGTTATTTTTGTTACAAGTACCTAAAATAATGTTTTTTCGGACGAATCGTTGTTGTTTCCGGACGAGGCGAAGCCGAGTCCGGAATAACAGATGAGTCCGAAAAAACGTTTTAGGTACGTGTTACAAACAACATTTTTTTGTTAAAGCTCCCAAAAACACATTCAAACCTCTTATTATTAAGAATGATTAATGTGATCGGAGTAAATATGTCTCGAAAATAGTGAGTTTCGGATTTTAATTACCATGCCACCATATTAAACTATTCTGCTTTATTTACCTAAATGATCCCAAAAAGTTGTCATGGCAACTTTTTGGGATAGTGTCCGAAAAAGTTGTCATGGCAACTTTTTGGGATAGTGTCCGAAAAAGTTGTCATGGCAACTTTTTGGGATAGTGTCCGAAAAAGACTCATTTTACGGACTGAAATGAGTCCGTAAAATAGCTCATTTTGGGAGCGTATACAAAAAAATATTTTTTTTACCAGTTTAACTTTTCCGTACGTCCCGTTCAGACGATTTTGGTATTATATACCTACGTTTATAATACCCGTTGCTACAGCCGTATGCCGATATTGATAGTTTAAGTTGTAAAATTACTCGTATTAACCTACATTCAATTTCAGATAACGCTACGGAGGACGATGTCCCAGAGGAAGCAGTTTACGAATTACGATGAGGTAGCTGAAGCAGCCCAACGGACTGACCACGCCCTTTGTATCATATGCCAGGAAAATTCTCCTACAACAGTGCTGCTTCCGTGCAAGCATTTTGGGCTATGCGATGAATGCACGAAAGAATTGCAGGATAGAAATAGTCAGTACCAGAGACCAGACGAAGAGTTGGGCTATGTCGTTGATTACTCTGTCTGCCCTCTAGACAGGACACGTATTGTCGAATATTTACGTGTAGTAAGCACTTAAATACGTACACGTAACCGCAAATACTGTATTTTATTGTATATATTATGTATTATGTACACTGTATTTTTTGTTAATGATAATATAATTTTTTTTGTTTTTGTCACTACCTAGTTCTTTTATTCACAAAGTGTACGTGCATGTATGTATGTGCAAACAAGGCTAGTTTAGTTTTTTTAATTGTCATCTTCTTTGTTACAAGAGATGGAGAGTCACTGAAATGAGGAAAGTTCAAGTATTTTATTCAAAAATGGCGTTAACAGCTTTTTCTTTTGATTCACTCTCAAAAATAAAAAAGCAGATTTTTTGTTTTTCTCGGATCTTATTATTTTCAACCTGGCGAGCTGAACAAAAACCTTAAATTAAAAACTTTCCTAATTTCATTCCTGAAAAGCTGCGACGAAAGCTGGTCTTTTTAATGGAATTAACCGAATAGTTATATTCATGCTAATAGCAATAGAATTTTTTTATTTGCCCAACATAACTTTGTACCAAATACCAATGACGATAACGAATCAATTAAAAATACTCGCCCTGATGGATGCTATTAAACGAAACAATTACCACCTTTGGTGGAAACAGAATATGTCGTAGTAATCATTAGTAGATAATTTTAATGAATGATTTGCTCAAATTTATTTCTTTCTAAATCTAAAATAAAGGCGATAGGCGCTGTTGTCGTTTAAGCCGTTCCCAGAAAATATTCGCTGTTGTAAGCGTTGCCAACAACGATAGACAAGTAGTAATTATTTAAAAATGTAACCAAGATCTAAACAGAGAAGTGCCTTTAGTAAAGAACAAAATGCTCGTGAAGGGCAGATGTGTAAAACTAAAAGAATCGTACCTACTTTAGCCATTCAGATTTAAGGTTTAAATAGTTTAAATAGCTGTGAAGCAAATGCAAGTAAATTAAAAAATCATGCGAACTTTAGAAATTTACATATCTTTATTTTAAAATTAAGAGGCGGGCTAATAATTGTTTAAAAACATACAGTATGCTTATGGTATATAGGTACTTACCTGTGATATAAAATTAGGTGACCGTTATCACCAGATGTAAGAGTGGCCGTTGTGATCAGCGTCGGTGGCGTTTTAGTGTATAGGCGTCGGTGGCCGAAGTGACCAGGGTGGCCGTTATGGCCAGATATAAGAGTGGCCGTTATGACCAAATTTAAAAGTGGCCGTTGTGACCAGAGTGGCCGTTGTGACCAGCGTCGGTGGCGTTCTAGTGAATAGAGCCGGTGGCCGTTGTGACCAGGGTGGCCGTTATGACCAAATGTAAGAGTGGCCGTTGTGACCACGGTTGCCACTGTCGCCAAAATATTAGGTGGTCGTTGTGACCAGGGTGGCCGTTATGAGGCCTTATGACCATATTCACAAGTCGATGTGACCACGGTGGCCGTTGTGACCAAAAATTATTAGTGGCCGTTATGACCAACGTGGCCGTTATGACCACAGCCTTGTTGGCCAAACTTCAGGTGGCCGTTGTGACCGGTGGCCGTTGTGACATAGACCTTTACAGGTCAATAGTAAATACACCATTGAGGCCCTTATAGCAACAGCAAAGTAAAACTTAAAAACAAGATTTTATAAAATTATCACACATACCTAACTGCATTCAAAAATTATTTTCTGATAATGAAGTAAAAACATGTATCGAGGAAGTATACATTTTATTAAACAGTCGAGTAAATTTGAGCATAAATTCATTTTCAAGCGCTTTATCTCTTACAAAACGTAGCGACCTCTTCTCATATGCCTACATTGTGCGTTTAAACTGGCAAAGACATAGAGGACCTACATCTTAAAGTAGGCTCCGAACCAAGGTAAGCGCAAACATGTACACTACAGAGAAGATTTACTAAGTTTTAATACTTCGTTGGTTTGTCATAGCCTTGCGAGGGAGAACGGCTGTTAAAAATTGGATGTTCCGTTACTAGGAATTGAATTCCAGACCTTTAACGTTGAAGGTTAACGCTCTAACCTCTAGTCCACGACCATCTCTTTAGGATAATTCATAAATAACATGTGATCAGAAAGTTTTCAGCTTAGAGAAGGTTACGTAAATTTTTTGCAGCTACGAGATTGAACTTTAAATAAATGCCAATTTAAGCAACTGTCGAATTAAAATGATTATAATTTGTTTAATCTGGTTGTTGTAATTTGCTTGTCGTTTGTTCACTTTTTAGAATGAGTCTTATAGCGACGAGATACTCTTTGAGGTTAAGCTCATTTTGCTTGTGTTTACATTCGAAGAAATAAACACAAGGTACGGCCATTACGTATCATGCCAGCTACGATATGCTTTGTAGCACTCACAGACAATTTTAATTTAAAAACTTTTGATCGCTCGTTACTTACACATATTCTAAAAACTGTCTTATAACTTGCAACTTAATTTAATATGAAATGTTCAATATTGTTAAGTAGTTCCTCCATACGGTACAGTATCGGCGCGATTGCGCGGTTTCAGGAGCTTTCATGTTGCCGCTGAAAGCTCGGGCCCAAATCCAGTGTAGCTTAACTTTTCTCTCGGCGTGCAGCGTTGATATTATTTAACACTACGTGCGTGATCTAGCACAGACTTAAAGTTCACGGGGGTATGCATAAATCACGAGCATGTGTGGCCGGGTTTGAGCTGGGAGGTGCAACGCAAAAATGAAAAATTAAAATGCCCGAAAACGCAATTAATTAAAAATTCGCCTGGGATTTAATATTTAGTGGTGAAAATTACGGGTGGACGTAAAAGGAACAATTTTTCCGCATGTTTAAACGCAAGAAGGTAATTATTTTATTTTTCCGTATTTGAATGATGATTAATGCTAATGTGCGCAATTAAAGTTACTAGAATACGCTAAACGGAAACTGTGTCAAGTATGTGTCCATTCATGAATTATATCATCGCTTTTTTTGTGGTCCTGGGAAATGGGCTCATTTTATGAGGGCAATTATGTACGGCACAATGGGAAAAAGAATCACAATAATGTTCCCCTTATCGTTCCAAGATCTATTCGTTTTGTTGCAAACGCAAAAACCCCACACAAACATATCGGATTTATTTCGGCCATCGAAATGCGCCCGAACCGAAACTATAAAATGTGTAATAGAAAGTAGGACCGAATCGCTCTCAAATTTAAGCCCGAACTTAAAAAATATGTTAAATTTAAGCCGATTAGCAGTTTCCATCACCTGTTAAATTAAAACCAAACAAAGAGTCTCAATTAAAAATACAGCTCAGTTTGGGTCGTATTTATCCAAGTTCGAGGTGGAAAAGCAAACAGAGAAAAGATCGACCTTTTCAGCCCCTAATGAAGACGTTGGGTTGCGATAATTACCCCTTGCGGAGCCCGGACTATGCTTTCATAAAAAAGAAAATAGTGGCAGGCGCTGGTAATTGCTGATTACACCCAGTGCAGAACACTGTACTAATCTCGATTAAGGCAAGTGCAAGATTATCGGGCAAATTTGTATTGAATTCCCGGGAAGTAGGTCAAAGTTTCTTTTTATGGACGTTTCCGCTTCAAAAGGCACTGCTGTAATAAAAAGTAGAGAGACTGCAGAACCATAACTGACATTCTTGAGTTTTCAGGGAAAACAAGCTTAATTTCTAACGATCCAGGCCGAAATAACAATGAACACTAATTTCTCAAACATTAGTGCTGCACAGGTAAAAGTCATCATTATAAAAATTTTTACTGAAAAAGGATTAAGGAAAATTCGTATTTTCTTAAATAGTGATGTCTGAAATGATTTTTTAGCAAAGTGTAAACCATATTTGTTTTTATGGTACTGAAAATAAGAGCACACTTATGGAAACTCTTTATAAAATCATATTTGTTCAAGCAACGCTGATATTTATTTCAAAAACATTTCATACTTATTTGAAAGACGTGTATGAAGATAGATCTTGGGGAAATAAAGATCAAATTTGTTTGAAAACGATGGTGAAAATACGAATTGCTCCAGCAACGGTTGTATTTATTCCAATAATTATCCTGAAAATGAGAATCGTTGAAGCAAAGATCATATTTCCTTAAATGATTTCGCTGAAATAAGAATTCTTCAAATGGAGTTTATATGTTCACGTTAAGGTCGCGTGTAATTGAAACTTGCTACGAAAAGCGATTAATCGTTCAGGGTACTTTCACAGCGAAAAATATTATCAAAAGTGAGAATAAAATTGCCATTTCAACAATATTGATGCAAATGCAAACTTTTCAAATAAACTTCATTTTCAGCAGAACAATTGAGAACTATTTAAAGTCACATTTTTTACAAAAATACAGCCGAAAATGACAATTAGTCAAGTAAATATTATATTTATTTAAATACTTATTGAAAATTTCAGTTTTAATATAAATCCCATCTGAAAATAATATGGCCGAAACCTAAAATATTTCGCGTTAATTACGTATTCACTGAAAATGCTCGTTTAAAAGAATAGAATTTAGCTGAAAAATTACAGACAATCAGGATTATTCAAGTAAGAGTTATATTTATATGAAAATTCTTGATCTAATTGGAAACTGTTCGTGCAGTAATTATATTTATCTAAGAGTTGCTGCTGGAAATAAGAATTCTTCGAGTAAAGGTCATATTTATCACTAAAAAGTAGATGAAAATCAAAATTGTTTAATTGAGGAGCAAACTATTACTGCAAATAAAAATTAGTTAGGGCAAGTTTATAATTACAGTGCACGGATAAAGTTATCATTAGGGTATTGTTATCACTTTCGCAAAAAATGAGCCGGACATGTACAATTACATAGGAAAAATGTCATTTATATTGGTAATGACTGTTTTCCTCCACGTGCAATAATCATGTTTCATGTTTGTTTTGTATTTTGAAGCCCGCGTGGTAGCGGATCTTTCTCTCTCGTAAGTCAAAACAGCCTGTAGGCTGGTTGGCAGCAGCTAACTAAGCTGTATTCTAACCCTTAGCAAAGGTTGACGTAAAAACGATACGTGATCTTAGCTTAGAAGAAAAATGTGTATTTTAGAACAGTACGATTAGTTATCAAATTTAAGCCAGCGGAAGAAAACGTTTTGTTGCAACGGACGGATGTTTCACCGTTTATTATTAATAAACGGTTATTGTTATCAAAACGTAGCATGCACTGTATTTCATAAATGCTCCGAAAAGTGATAGCAGTCCAGGTTAAAGCCACATTTGTTCTACAAATATACGAATTATTTATGTAAGGTTAATGTGTATATAAAAAATGTTGCTGAATATGAAATGTTAGTCAAAAAATAGAAATGGTTTAAGTAGTTGGCCTGCTTACATGAAAAATGCTACTAATACTAAGAAAAATGAAGATGCTATTTATTTGAAAGTTTCACTGAAAATAAACATGTAAATCATCGAAATCTGTTGAGCTAAAGGTAATATTTATTGCAAAATGCTTGATGAAAAGTCTACCTGTTAACGTAACGATACTATTTGGTGGAAACGTTTAATGATAATAGGATTATTTAAACAATTTCGGTCTGAAGAATGTTGCTGAAGCTGTGAACTGTTTAAGTTAAATTATTAAGGTGATATTTATCTGAAAGACGCACTGAAAATGAAAACTAAAGCAGTTATCTGAACATTGTAGCTGAAAATTGTTCACTTTAAGCTCACGTCTGAATGAAAATTGGTACTGGACATGAAAATTGTGTACGGTAAGCCCACAGTTAATTGAAAAATGGCGCCGAACGTGGGAATAAATACAGTTTAGGGTCAGATTTAGCTGCAGAACATAATGTTTTGGTCATATTAATTTGAAATATTTTGCGGAAAATATGAATTAAATTCAAGCAAAAGATCATATTTATTTTAAAAGTTATCTTCTTTGAGTGCTCTATCTCTTACGAAATGTAGCAATTTTCTCTCCTATGCCTTTGCGCGTTTTTTAAAGTATCGCAGACATAGATTAAAGAGTATACTGAAAATAATTTGGAGAATCTTGCCGAAAATTAGAATTGATCGGGTTAGAGTTACATTTGCTTGAATAACGTTGCTGAAGTGATGAATTAAAGGTGACATTTATAATGAAAATGTAGCTGAAAATGACACTTCCTGGTGATATGTTGAAAATGTAAATTGATCAAGTAAAGGTCATATCACCTTAAAACTGTTGCATCAAACGCAGATACATCCTGTATTTACGCGTTTAATGTTGTTGAAGGTGAATGCACTTCAGTTTACCTGAAAAATATTATTGAAAACCAGCAATGTTTAAGTTAAAGGTCATGTCTATGTCTAAACTGTTGTTGAAAATGATGATTGTTGGGGTTAATAGCACATTTATTTGAAAAATATTTCTGGAAACTATTCTAGCAAACCAATATTTATCTGAAAGATAAAATGCTAAAATAAGAATATTCAAGTCAAGATCATATTTACTTGAAGGATCTACTGAAGTTAATAATAATTCAAACAAATCTCATACATTTTTGAAAATATTGCTGAATATGAGAATCGTTCAGATCAAGACATATTTACTGGGACAATGTTGCTGCAAACGAAAATCCTTACATTTACTGAATATAGGAATTGTCCACGTACAGCTCATATTTATTTGAAATACCTTGTGAAATGAGAACTGTTCAAGCAAGGTCATATTTGTTTCAAAATACTTGTTTGGAGCTGTCCAAAGAAAAATCAATATTTATTAATATAACTTCAAATAAGAATTCTTGAAGCTTATATTTATCAGAAAGAAAGAAAATTGTCCAAGTTAAGGTCATATTCACTTAAATAATAATAATTAGTTAGTGAAAATGAGAATTGTTTAGGATAGCGTAGTATTTTTTTAAAAACTGTCATCAAAATAAGAATTCCCTCGATTTTGTTACGGTTTTCAAGCAGACGTGTTTACAAATATAAACGACGTCAACAAGGGAAATTGAAAAGGTTAGATTGTTTAAACTTTGGGCAACTGGCTTAGTCACGACATGACATTGGCTAGTATTTAAGGATGCACATAATTCGCTCGGGAAGCAGATGCTGTCGCAAATTTAATTAAAAAAAGTTGCATGATGGAATGCAGTCTGGTAGTTTTATTACGTTAAATTATTTCCTGCAAAAAGCCGAATAAAACATAAATTATGGCGTCTAAATTAGTAATTGATTGTTTCTCAGGAAATATAAAGTTACGTACCTATTAGCTGTATTTTGCATAAAGTTATAAGCATATAGGATGGTGCAAAATAGAGGGTCGTGGTCGTAAAACTACCTGAAGAAACGTTTGCTTTAACAATTCTGTTAAGAAAAATAGCTTATCACATTTTGTTATTTTAGTAAAAGTTTCTTAAATGGTGAGATTGAAAGATTTTTTTGTCTATCAATATTAATCATTTTAATGATTACTTTGGATACGGTTATGTTTTATGGAAAAATCAGCAATTTGATATCTAAGACTGTTTCTATTATTTAAAGAATATATTTAAAATGATACGTGAGGATATCACAACGGGTGTTCAGAACTAAAACCGTTTGGAGTTGGCTATGGATTACTCAACCTACTTGTCACATTTTCCATTTGGTTTTTTCTGTTACTTTTGAATCGTTTGTAATTGATGAATTTTTTCCCAGGAACATTCGTTTCAGAACGAAACCAGTTTTCGAGTATGTCAGCTGAATATTTAACGGTACAAAATGATTTTTACGTTTGAACAATAAATATTTCTGACTGAAAGTTACTTCCGATTTGGAGTAAATCTAGATGAAATTTTTACAGTTTCTGTGAATAATTTTCCAATGTTTGCTTTTGTACGGCAACAGTTTACAGGAACTTAAATATTGTGTCAAACAATTATTTGTAACATGTGACACTCCTCTAACGGTGAAACATCTATCACTTAAATGGACCAGCGAAGACAATGCCAAGTATCCCCTAGCCTACGAACTGCATTGATGCACACCCACAAGAAGCCACCAAAACGATAAAAAATTTCAATAGAATGTATTATTAAAAAAATTATTATTACTGCTTGTGCTGTATCATAATCTCCAAGATGTGTTGTTGAAGCATGACAATAAAAATAAAAAATCTGCGGAAATGTGGCTAAAAACATGCTGATAAGCCGACAGATGTTACAGACGAAGTTGTTGCTGCAGCGACTGAAATAATGGATAATAAATTACACGCTACTATTCGCAGTTTATTTCAACAATTAACTTATCTATGGGAAGACGTTACACAAACATGCGTATGTCTTTCAGTGAGCAAACTTTGACATGTAAACAAGTTTATCTTAATTCACAGAATTTTAGGATCCCGTGTATCGAAAAACCATATTTTTTCGTTAAAATTTACTGTCTATTCTGAAAAAGTTCGTATTTGGATAGCGGGGAGCGCAAGGGAATGATATTATTCATGCTGAATGTTATCGAGAAGAAATTTTGCAACCATTTAATAATTAACTACATGGTAAAGAATGCAAGAGGGTTAGTTTCGACAGGACCGGGTCAGGCCGCGTTGCACATCCGAAACGTATAACGCACTTATCAAGAGTGGTTTTTGACAATAGAATTATTAGCAGAAACACAGAAAATCCCTGGCCAGCAAGATCTTATGATTTGACGACTTGTGATTCTGTTTGTGGTTTTAGATTAAAAATTCAATAGTATAAACGCCTATTCAAAATGTAGACAAATTAGGGAGCGAATTACTCACAAGTTTGGAAAAATCAATACGAGGCTTGTTCAACTGAAACCCATCTTTGATAGGCCTTGAAAACAAATGCTATAATTCAAATTTGTTGTTTGTTAATGATAGTAGTGTTTGCAAGCACCACATTAATAAGTTTCTGGCGTTTGAATTTGATTCTGACTTTTAAAATTTCGATTTTGAAATGGCGTTTGTTGCTGAAAATCCGCCCAAGTTTAATCAGCGTGCGATTCTACAATTTTTATGCGCTGAGGGTGTGCAGCCTTTGCAGACTCATACGCGAATGCAAACACTGTATGGAAATGCGTGTATAGCGTACCCAACTGTAAAGGAATGGTGCCGCAAATTTAAAAATGGAAAAGAGGGGACTGTGGATGAGCCGCGACCAGGTGCACGGTGTACTACATTAACAGAAAACAATATGGCATGTGTGGAAGGCCTTATTAGAGAAAATCGTCGAATTTCAATTAGAGATATTTCAGAAATTGTTGGTGCGAATGTAGGATCTGTCCATAGTTTTGGTCGTAATCTGAGTTACAGCAAAGTTTGTTCGCAATGGATTCCTTGTCTCTTGTCTAATGAACAAGAATGCTTGCGAATGGACTTATCGCTGCAACACCTTAGAGACTATAGGCAAAATAGTGATGACTTTCTTCTGTCAATAGTTGCTGGTGACGAAACTTGGTGTCATTAATACGAGACATCCAGTAAGTTATCGTCGATGCAGTGGAAACATTCAATTCACTACCACCGAAGGAGTTTAAAGCAAAACTTTTTGCAGGCAAGGTGATGGTAACATTCTTTTCGACCATGAACGACCCTTGTTGATAGAGTTTAAGGAACCTGGAGTAAATGTCAATGCAAATCTGTACAATGAAACTCTGAACAAGTTTCATCAGCAACAAGACGGAAACGTCCAGGAAAACTTACGCGTGGGATCATTTTGCTGCACGACAATGCTAGGCCTCATGTTGCTAATGTCGTAAAAGAAAATCTTCAACGAAAGAAATGGAGGGTTTTAGAGCATCCACCCTACAGCCCGGATCTATCGCCGTGCGATTTCCATATTTTTGGACAGCTAAAAAAGGCGTTAGAAGGTCGGTATTTTGAGTCTTACGCAGAAGTACAGATAGCTGTGCCTGTGGAAGACTTCTTCAATCAGCAGCCACAAGAATGCTATAAGCAGGGAATACGTCGGGTAGTAACACAATGCGATAGGGGCCTTAATTGCGACGGTGATTATTTGTAAATAAATTGTTATTATTTTTTATAAAGCAAAGATGGATTTTAATTGAACACACCTCGTAACATGTCCGTATTTTGGAAAACATTGAAAATTGAAATGAATTGAAGCACATGGTGGACATTGTCACCATTTGCTATATGAAATTAATAAAATCTGTTGTCAAGTGTAAATAAAGCTTTTTACTCTTTCAATGAAATGCAAATAACTCTTTATTTTGGTGTTGATGGATGATATTTACTTAATTATGTTTTGTGTTTACAAGTTTAATAAATGGACAACTCATTTAACAGAAAGCATATCGGTTGCCTAACTTGCGCCACTTTACCATAGAACATAGGTTTATCAAGTCATGGTCAATTGCAAACAGGTGAATCGAACACCCAATTCTGTTTCCTCATTAAAATGAGCATTCATCATTTTTGATTAATTTCGACTGAAAAAATATGAAACTTAATTTCAGTTTACTAAATATGTTGTTTGTGTATATAAATTAATCTCCGGCTCCCACGGTAAACAAAGCCCTGTTACTAATGATAATACATGATATATCAAAGCCAAAAGTTTGTATCAGAACACGTATAAATGTTTGAAACCCAATCGCAGTATACGAACTAAAATTTATGTAACAAATTTAAAGCTCTCCTAGCAGAAATATAATACTCGTTCACAAATGCTCGCTTTTGGAATTAAGCGATCCCATTGAAGTGTGTTGGGAAGTAGCATTACAATATCCGATCCCACCTGCTCCTCTTATACAGACAACTGTTACTATATGTACTTAACAAGGTCGATTGTTCTGCTGTTCACGTCAAGAGTGAGCGAGCTATAATAACATACGCAATTTCAAATTTCCACTGTTTTAAAAAGTATATAACTTTTGACAAGGTTGGTGGTGTTAGATAGGACCCTACTGCTGTTGTATATAACAATATGTTACCATATAAAATCTTCTGTCTAAATCAATACTATTACCATTAAATCAAGACTTATCATCAAACATAGTGTTAGGGTCGACCTTACGGGGGGCGAATAAAAACTACTTCATTTTCAAATTTTAAATACGGTTCAGCGCTTCTGCATTACATATATGTAGTTCCTGGGTAAACAAACAGCGGATGCGATCAGACTCAGTGGCGGCGACAGGCAGGTGACATGCAACATATAATAAAACACAGACTTATTGATCTGTCAATAAATGTTGGGCAGTGGTACTCACCGGGGGTCCTCCAGCCCCCTGCCCCTGGATTGGAACTCGAACAGGATACGGATGTTCATCTGCCGGCTAACTGCTGTGGCCGCTGTCATTCGTAGTCGTACATTAATAGCCATTTGTAGGCGTACATTAAGTGCCATTTGTAGGCGTACAGTAATTGCCATTTGTAGGCGTACAGTAAGTGCCATTTGTAGGCGTACAGTAATTACGTTCATTATGCATATCTTCTGGTGCGCTAATCCTCCAGAGGGATCCAGGCCATGGACTAAGTCCACAGCCAGTCTCTCTGTTATTCACAGGAGTCACAGGGGGGGCGTGCCCCCTCAGCCCCACATGCGAAGGGGAGAGTATCTTTAGTGTCCACAGCCCCGTGTAAAAATCAGTCGATGCCCTCCTGGCATCAGTAATAATAACTCCCGGAGAGGTGCATTAACGGTGCAACCTCTGCGACTGATTACCTCCCGTGATTGGTAAGGGAATAATGATTAATCATGCCACACACATTATCTACTCATATAGCTACTTATATTCACTACGCTACTGTTTCCAACAACTACTTACATAGACACATCAATCTTGTATAACAACCATAATAGCATCCAATGCTTGTGAATCACATATAATAAGTAGATAATACATAACCCTTCGGGAGTTAACGTATTTAGACTAGCTTGCTCTGCACTGATAATGCCCTATCGCTTTGCGATTACTTAGAAATAGATTATAATGCGGT
>JABXWE010040260.1:0-13239 GCA_014611495.1 Limonius californicus
AGTTCTCGTTATTGTTTCCATGAAATTCTGTTTTAAAGATATGAACTTTAACACTCTCGTACAAGAAAACTAAGCTCCAAATACCTACTTTTTTTTGCAGATTTGTATTAAGCATTCATAAAGGAAAAATTCTACCTGAAGCTTTTAAGGCATTTAAAGGACACCCTGTATACTAATCTTATGAAATAACCCAAATATAGTAGGCAAATCAGATCACTAACAATTAATACATTGCATTGGTAATTACATGTGAGGGTAAACGTCCTTTGACGTTCCTCATGGTAACTTAACATATAGGTACAACTAGTTTACACTTGTTAAATTATTGTCTGACAAGTTAAAAGCGAGAAGGCAGATTTAATGATTTAAAGCGTTTAAGTCTGCGCACTTGGTCACTTTCAGAAAGAGTAATATAAATAATAATTTTAGCTTGTCGTCCTTCGGCAAAATAAGTATATTAACCCAATTAAAACGGCGCACAATGAGCAAATGATTAAAAACAGATAAGTCTTAAATCTAACGATTAACCGTATTGGATTTTGTGGTGTAGTAGAATTAGCGTTACGAAGTCGTGATGAAAGCACCTAGTGTAAAAATAAAGGAGAAATTATAGATTTTATTTCCCATCTGCACAAGAATTTCGAGAATTACATTACAAATATTTGCACTTAAGAGGACCTTTAAATATAATGCTTAACAATGCCTTTGAACTTCAAAATAATTTTACCTGTCTTATCCTGTGATTTATCTCTCACCAGGCTATTTTTTTTCGTTTTAGTTATTCGTTGATCCCAATCATTCTTTCTGCTTGAAATATTTAAACTGACAAGTACGGTTTTATAAGTGTATAAATTTCAATGGTAGGTAACAGGGTTCAACTTTGACACATTTTTAGAAAAGGTTCTTAAAATGTGTTCTTTAAGGGCTGGGTATACTATACAATCGTGTATACTTAACATTGCCATAATTTGATCAATTTTAATTTTAAAAAATCTCCTTTGGTGTATCTCTTCTATATATTACTATTTACATTTAAATTAGAAAAAAAAATTTTAATGATGACTTACGAAACTAGATGTTTTTTAGTTTTCTTATGAGCTAATTAACATTTTGCTCTGAATTTTGGAAACTACTTCTGTAAACCTGTACCTAGGCAAAGAAGAAATTTGGCAGTGCTTTGTCAATTAGAAAAGTGGTAATTAATAAAATATATATTCGTCATATTTAACGTAATAATTAAAAACTGTGTAGCACAATTTGTTTTAAATTCTGTTATTGCCTCCAGTATAGGTACACTTTTACATTTTTTAAGATGGCGGGTCTCTAACATTACGTGGAGTTAATAAAAAATAAAAGAAATTACTAAATTATGATAATAAAACAAGGACAGTCGCTAGATTGAGAAGGAATAAGTGAAGTAAAACAGGTAAAAGTTGAGGGCAATGATATATTGCCCTCAACTTTGCTAGTGCAAGTTTGAAATTTCTATTACCTAATAAGACTGCTATTACTATTTAAAGGCGTAGGTAATTTCATTAAACGACGTAATATAATCAATTTTTACATTATTATTTTATACATTTGTCATAACACGGTTTTACAAATAACAATTCTACGTATAATTCTAGGTGTAAATTGGGCACAATTTAAAAAAATGCATATATTCTTTTAACATTATTACATAACAATAATTGTAATATTGTATTGGTAGTTACTAAAGTAACTAATATAGATAAGTCAACACAAATATGGAAACATTTCATCCAGTTTAAACTTTTTTGGTGGATTAGAATCATTAGCTCTAGTTTTCAACCCCCTGGTAATTCGAGGATTTCCTAATTCTGGCAAAGCGTATTCTTCCCAAAATGTTTTCAGTTTTGTTAACATTGTTCGGTGCCAAAAGTTTCAATCTCTCTCAGCGTTGCATATGTTTAATTGACCTTGTATCTGGAAATACTAACTGTGGTTTTCTTTAATAAACAGATCACCACTTGGATTTTGCTTAACCCATAACTTATTGCCCATTTCTGCAACGGCTGATTTGATTTTTTTATTTTTAATTGAATACCTACATTTTACTTCTATCAGGCCATTATCTACTAGCATACCATCCGCGCTCGCCCCTAGAAACGGGTAATTTTTATAAACAAATAACACACATTCTTTAACAGTAGTGTGTAATTTATCTTCAAATTTTGTAATAACATTTTTTGCGTTTTCGATGCCGTATTGTATTGCTTTTGTTTTCAGGTCAGAATTCTTGCAAAACAGTTCTTTTAATAAGTTATGGAGATGTGTAGTATTTCGGCGCGAACAAATTTTTCCGAAGGACGAAGCCGTTAACCGATTTCTTGTGGCTTGATACCAATTTATATTCTCCCTTTGGCCAATTGTTTCTTCCTCTAGTTCATTTATATTTATGTTAATTAATTCCAACATAATATAATATGATAACTTTCAAATTCTGCGGGATCTAGATCCGGCCGAGCAGCCTTATCACCATAATCCATATCATCTAGCTGAACATTTCGTGTTTTCGTTTTATTGTTCTTCTTGGTGTACATCTTCTTCTTTAGTCGTCTTGCACAGAATCTGCTTAAAACATACTTATTTTTGCAGGTTGAAAGTGTATGGAAGGAAATGCCGGATTTATAAGCCAAGCCTTCTCCAAGACACCGAGTGTTATATACACCTCGTTGCACCAAATTTGTCCTTTTTCCTCTTGTGAATTTTGCTGTAACTGACATGTAGCGCTCAGCGCATTTAGTTGTTACATTATGACTTAGCTTGACTGCCTTTTTGACAACATTGTCGCATATTTTAATAATTTCACTAAATAGTTTTGCTGATTCCAATAAAGTAACATAATTTTGTTCCGAAGGGTTCTGTTTGCTGCACACTTCTTTCCTACAGTTTTGGTTATTTCCTAAAATGTGATTTACAGAATTTCCAACCTCAAATTAAACAAATCAGGTGTAAGTGTGTTGTAAGGTGTTATTGTTAGTACCTACCAGTGAACTGAAGTTTGAAATTTTTGACTTAATTACGTTTCTGGCTATACAATCGTAATGTGTACTTATTTTTTATACCCAAGTATAACAAATGTTTTTTTTGTCCTATTATACACGCCACGTCAGATAAAGAAGAATACCTAACTATAGCCGTAAGAACGTTTTGCTCACCCCCCATCCACAATAACAGTAATGTACGGAATTCCTTGTTCCACACGACCTTCTTCTGTAGCTAATCTTTTTTCTTCCATGGCATTTTCATGCATTTGATTAGACAGAAGTTTCTCCCATCTATCATGCAGGTTTTCTTCTTCTTTTTTGACATTGTTGAGATATCCAATACCGAAAAGGAGAGATTTTCTTCGGGCATACTGTAAATCCGTAAAATATTTGAATAGTGTTGCACAAATATCATTTTAAGACACATCAAAGTCCATTTATTTCTCGAGATATGAAACAATCACTAAAGTAAAATTATTATTTTGACGTTTAGCATAAATAGCCTTTATAGTGAGCGGCTAAAGTATGAAAAAAATACATTGAAATGGAAATAACTGTTTTTGGGATAAAATCTTCGGACACACGTCAATGTTTCTTTATAAAAATACACATTTAAGTATCAAACTGAATTTTCGACCGTCATTTGTTTTAGAGTAATGATGTCACCGACTCTTTTTTAAATTGCAACCTCCCAATTCTTTTCTTGATTTTGATAGCCTTTAATTGTCAAAATGGGAATGTAAAAATTTTCGAGGAAAAGACAATGGAAAATTAGAAAACCTAAATTGTATTATTACGAAGGTTGGCTTTTATATTTCGGGATTAGAGAACAAAAACAAATATTTATCATCGAAAATGGCTTTATTACTTATTATTATTATTATTGGCAAGGGGCTCAACTGAAGGCTGTTGAAGAGACAGACTTACCTAAGGCGGTAATCATGAACGCCTACTTTCCCAACAGTCGTGAAGACAAAACTGAGAGGATCATGAAGTTGATTAAAGGCCATAACGAAGGCCTAAATACAACTCACTGGAGGGTCCTCAACAGGATAGAAGAAGGGACGGCTACACATCTAACCCTGTCACTGGACCACAATTTCTTTGAGACTCTAAAGAAGTCTAGCTACGAAGTGAACTACAAGTTTGGACAAGTGGCCGTAAAACCCAAAGAACACACTCCAAAGAAGCCCAGCGACAGTAACCCTGTCTCTAAAAAGCCGATGGTGGACAGCAAGGCATCCACTTCCAAGCCTGTCGGAAAGGAGAGGGGATCCCACCGACACCCAGCCAAGGGAGCGAAAGCCCAAGAAGAGTCTAACGTTAAGGGTCGCTCGTCGCCCTCCGAAGAAGCTTCAGGGTCTAGCTCCCAAAACAAGTAATAGGCAATTGCGAATATCGCCTTCCTACAGGTGAATCTTCCGCACAGCAAAGCAGCCTCGGATGTGCTGAACAACCTTTTCACCAAAAACATCATAGACTTTGTGCTAATCCAAGAGCCATACGTCTACAGAGGCCTAGTCGGCAAACTAGCGACGCCAACAGGTAGGCTTACATACAGAAAGGGTACTGATACACCTAGAGTAGCACTGCTCGTTAGACCCTCTGTAAAATGCCTCGTACTAACACAATTTCTTTCCAGAGATCTAGTTGCAGTATCACCAGCGGTACCGATAACCGGAGGTAGGCATCAAGAGGCAGTAATTGCCTCGTCCTACTTGGCAGAGGACTCGACAGAAGTACCGCTTACAGAAGTCCGCAACCTCATACAGTACTGTGAACAAAGGAACGAACACGTTACCCGAGGCTGCAATGCAAACGCGCACCACACAGCATGGGGCAGCACGGATATAAATAAGAGAGGAGTACCTACCTTCATGAATTTTTGGTCTCAACAAAGTTTAGACATTATTAATAGAGGAAAAGAACACACCTTTGTAACTAGAGCTAGGCAGGAGGTACTTGATATAACACTTGCGTCTCCCCTACTCACCCTTAAAAACCGGCACGTTTCTCACGAAGCCTCCCTGTCGGATCACAGATATATCAGATTCCACTTAAAGGTTACGGGAAAACTCAACGAAGAAGTCGGAGAGGAGGATCTCCAAACAGCCTCAACAAATCTACAGAATCTTATACACAAAGATTATGAAATAAGCTGCCCCCTAAAAAGCCGAAGGGTCACACGCAAGGTGCCCTGGTAGAACAGGGAGCTCGAAACAAGGAGGCTATTTAACAAAGCAAAGAAATACAGTGAAGCCCTCACAAAATATAATCTGGAAATACGGAGGTCGAAAAGGAGGACATGGCGTAGCTTCTGCGAGTGGATAAATGATACCTCAACAGCGGCAAGCCTACAAAAAGTCCTTGCAAAAGACCACACAAACGACATTGGCCATCTGCAGAAGGTGGATGGGCTTTTCACTGACAACACCAGGGAAATATTGGAGTTATTACTAAGGACCGCTAAGGACCAACTTCACAGGTTCTCATACTCATAGCTCGGACGAACCTGCCAAGGAAGTGGATGTAATACGTCCACACTCAAGGGTCAAAAGCCTGGCCAACAAAATCATAACGACAATAGGGTTAAATGGGCAATTCTTCCTTTTAAACCCTATAAATCACCTGGCGGAGACGGCATCTTTCCGGCCTTACTACAGAGATGTATAGAGGACCTGCTGTCCAATATATGCAAGCTATATAAGGTTAGCTTCTGCCTTGGCTAAATACCTAAACTGTGGAGAGAGATTAATGTAGTGTTTATACCCAAGGGAGCCCACCCAGCCCAAGGCGTACAGACCTATAAGCCTCACCTCTTTCCTTCTGAAAGGAATGGAAAAGGTACTTGACCAATGCCTAAGGAGTGAAGTACTTCCAAACCGATCACTTCACCCCAACCAACATGCCTACCATCAAAAGGCAAAATCGACTACAACGGCTCTCCATAGTATAGTAAATGGGCTGGAGAAGACGTACGTGCCAAGAGAGATAGCTCTCTGTGCTTTCTCAGACATAGAGGGTGCTTTTGACAACATCTCCATCGAATTTATAGAAAGAGCTGCCACGGAGAAGGGCTTCGATGCTTCTACTATCAAATGGATTAAAGCCGTATTTGAAAGTAGAAAAATTATTAGTAGTAACAATAGTACCACAACGCATGCAGAAGGCGCTAGATACCATCCAGAGTTGGTGCCGAGATCAAGGCTTAAGCAGAAACCCAATGAAGACGGCAATCGTCCCGTTTACTAGACGTAGGAAGCTGAACCTAAAAGGTCCCATGCTAGAAGGGGCGGTTATTGACTTCAGTAATGAAGTCAAATACTTAGGAGTTACACTAGACCAGAAGTTGACGTTGAAATCCTCGCATTGATAAACTGCAGAAGACGGCAGTTCTAACATCCCTAGCATGCCGTAGACTGGTAGGAAGAAACTGGGGGCTAAAACTAGCAATGATAGATTTGTCGTATGTGATGTGGCTATAATAAGACCCATGGTCACCTACGCAGTAGTCGTGTGGTGGCCAAAAACAAAACATATCACCACTCAGTTACAGCTAGAGCAGATACAACGTCTCGCCTGTCTGAGTATAACAGGTGTAATGAGCACCTGTCCAACTGCAGCAATAGAGACTATGTCTCACTCACCTAAAGCAAACGCCCTACACCTTATCGAATTTTATGCCAACAAAATACAACTTCGACCAACCTTTTAGAGTGACCATCACAGACCGGGAAGTGTGGTTCTCGAGAGGACCTTCCTTCAAGAAAGGATCCTTCCAGTGGTATACAGATGTTTCAAAGATGGAAGAAGAAGAAACTGGAGCGGGGGTCTATGGACCCGGTTGCAGCATTTCCAAACCCCTCGGTGCCGTAATTACCATCTTCCAGACTGAGGTTTATGCCATGAACTTCTTCACAAAGATAAACCTCAGGAAGGGATATAAAGGTGCAATAATTGACATCCTCACAAACAGCCAAGCAGCAGTAAAAGCTTCAAAGGCCCCCCATTTGTGAGTTAAAGCTAGTCAGGGAATGCCTGAATAACCTGAACAACTGGCAAACAGAAACCTCGTTACTTTGTGGTGGGTGCCAGAGCATGAGGGCGTACCAGGCAATGAAAAGGCCGACGAACTCGCAAAACGCAGAACAACGACGCCATTCACACCTAACGAAATAAAGGACTCCAAGTTCAGAGACATTATAAGGTTTATATCAACAGCCTACAACTTCTCTAACAAAGAAAAGGCTTATAAGTTACAAAAGAACCATTAAGGGTCAAAGTGACGGAAGGCATATTAAAGGCCACAGCCGTAACATTCAATAATAATAATAATATTAATAGCTCTCTTACCACTGAACTATCCCCCCTCTCTGAACCGTGTTTACTTTTTAAAATAATAAACTGTTTGGGCTGTCATAGTCATGCTCCGAATACAATCTCAAAGCAAAGTAATTTGAATTTTAAGTGTGAGAAGAATATGCTTGGATACGCTGTTTTATTCCTAATTCCCCCTAATTTTTATAGCATATTATTTGCACATCGATATAACCTTCAAGGTTCACTCCCTAAACCAACTTTTAAGATTACTATAAACATATAATTACAGGCACATGAAAATTTACATATATTACTGCATAATACAACACTTACATACCAATTAACATGTCCAAAATCTTTATACTATAACAGTTATCATATCATTTAAACTTATACCTCATTAACAATTAGACAACTATAAATTTTGTATTCAAACGGTGTCTTTCTCACCTGTATGAGTTCTCATATGTCTTTGCATGCTATATTTTAGCGCACTTTTATAGTCACATATATTGCACTTGAAAGGTTTCTCGCCTGTATGAGTTCTCATATGCATTTGCATGCTATTTTTACGCGCACTTTCATAATCACATATACCGCATTTAAAGGGTTTCTCTCCTGTGTGAGTGCTCATATGTATTTTTAAGCTATTCTTGTATGCACTTTCATAGTCACAAATATCGCACTTGAAAGGTTTCTCTCCTGTATGAATGCTCATATGTATTTTTAAGCTTTTCTTGTGTACGCTTGCATAGTCACAGTCACATATATTGCACTTGTAGGGTTTCTCTCCTGTATGAGTTCTCATATGTATTCGCAACTGATCCTTTCGTACAGTTCCATAGTCACACACATAGCACTTGTAGGGATTCTCTCCTGTATGAGTTCTCATATGTTCTTGCAACCTAGTCTTCCTCGCACTTTCATAGTTACATATATTACACTTAAAGGGTTTCTCTCCTGTATGAGTTCTCATATGTAATTGCAAGCTATTCTTGTGTGAACCTTCATAGTCACATATATTGCACTTGAAAGGTTTCTCTCCTGTATGAATTCTCATATGTATTTGCAACTGATCCTTTCGTGCACTTCCAGAGCCACACACATTGCACTTGTAGGGATTCTCTCCTGTATGAGTTCTCACATGTATTTGCAAGCTATTCATGTATGCACTTTCATAGTCACATATATCGCACTTGTAGGGTTTCTCGCCTGTATGGGTTCTGATATGTCTTTGCAAGCTATTCTTGTGCGTACTTTCAAAGTTGCATATATTGCACTTGTAGGGCTTCTCTCCTGTATGAGTTCTCATATGTGTTTGCAAGCTATTCTTGCGTACACTTTCATACTTACATACACTGCATTTGTATAACTTTTCCCCAGTATAAGTTTTAACACTATGATACATGATGCATTTCAATGGAGGCTCTATTATTACTTGATCTTCATTGTTAAAACAGGTTTCAGTTTTTATATTTAATTCTTCATGTAATGATTCCAGTTTAATGGACCAATCATATTTAACATCATGCTTTAAATCGGATGCTTCTGAAGGCAATTTCCACATTTGTCCCTCCTCCTGCTTTACTGTAACATATGTGCATGCCTATATTTGGGCTATGGAATTTGACATAAGTAACTAAACTAGCACAAAATAATTAAATAGACACCCAGATTTTCCCAGTTTAAATAAATAGCAATTTAGGAAATAATGAAGTTTAGCCGTTACATCATTAAACTACTAATGTTTGGTCAATTGTGGTGGAAAATTTATATTATTACAGTTGCACTACAAATCACGTTGGCATGCATTGTAAAAATAGAAGCTCTGTTTTATTATCCTTTGTTAGTTTCTCCTATTTAATTGATAATGGATTTTAGGTGTATAATAGTATATTATATACCTAGGTTGAAAAGTGAGCTATTATTTACCGAGAAATTTTATATCATGAGGCGCGTAGCGCCGAAGGATATAAATTTCGAGGTAAATAATTGCCTTCTCAACCGAAGTATATATAAACTTGCGTGCATAGAAATCGGCCCACTGTAAACTTTCGACTTTAACTACATTTTTTTTAGAAACTATTCATCAAATCAAAAAAAATATATGCTGTTTGAAAGACAATTTAATATGCTTTAATATGAGTTTGAATTTATTAAAATTGATTTTGGCTTCTTAGGCTTAACATAGTGAAATTAGTACATGAAACAAATTAACTTTTTTTATTACTAAAAGAAGTATGGTTACTGACAATTATCTAAATTAACACTTAATTTTTAATAATGGGTATGACCCCCTCTTGCCGTAATAACACCTCTCATACGATTAGGCATAGATCTAATCAATTTCACTATTGTTTCTTGTGAAATGTTAAGCCACTCTTCTTCTACTGCAACAATAAGCTCTGGGATCGAGGTTGGGCCACGAAGTCTAACTTGAATTCGTCCTTTTAGCTCATCCCATAAATGTTCGATCGGGTTTAGGTCGGGACTGTATGCTGGCCACTCCATAACCCGAAAACCGACTTCTGTAATGTAATCTTGCACGATTCTTGCGGTGTGCGGTCTCGCATTGTCATGTTTAAAAATAAAATCATCTCCAATGTAGTCGACGTAAGGAACCACATGAACTGCTCAAATCTCCTCGATGTAGCTCGCACCTGTTAAACCTCCATTCCTGTGACCACGGTCGCCCCTACGGATGAAAGCAGGGTCGGTTCGTGCTCCCTTAGAAATTGCACCCCAGATCATGCGGGCACCACCCCCATAAGCAATTCGCTCTTCAATGCAGCATTCTGCAAATCGCTCTCCTGGTCTCCGATACACTTTCCTTCTTCGGTCGCTACCATAGAGGCATATCTTTGTCTCATCTGAGAACCGAACAGACCCCCACTGTTCCAATGTCCAATTCAGATGATCCCGTGCAAAATGCATGCGTGCTTGACGATGAGCTGGGGTTGGTTTAGGACTAATCGCAGGTGTTTTAGGGGTCAGGTTACTTTCCTGCAGTCTTCGTCTTAGTGTCCACTGACTAATAGCCACTCTTCGTATTTCACGGACCTGTTGTTGCACTTGAACCGCATTAAGGCGACGATTTCTGAATGTTGTTGACACAATAAAGCGGTCATCACGAGCCGTTGTAAATCGCTTTCTGCCTGTTCCAGGTCGCCTATGAAAGAATCCAGTCTCCTCATAACGTTGGCGTACTCTTCGAACCGTTGCGCGTGTCATATCCAGCTGTCGAGCAACAGCTCGATAGCTAAGTCCATTTTCGATTAAAGCAATTACTTGGGCGGCTTTTTGTGGTGTAGTATGCATTAAACTAACACTTGAAAACTAATCAAATTATGAAAAACGAATATTGTGCAAATTTCAATTGCAAAGACAATAATTTCAATCTTTCACAAGTTGGTTATTCTCGTTATAACCACCACATAAATACGTTTCATCTGTTTCCGGTTGCTACGCATATAAATGATAAGCACTCTTGATAAATTTAAACTTATATTAAAGCATATTAAATTGTCTTTCAAACGGCATATATTTTCTTTTGATCTGATGAATAGTTTCTAATAAAAATGTAGTTAATGTCAAAAGTTTACAGTGGGCCGATTTCTATGCACGCAAGTTTAGTATTTTTTTTACTACTAATAGCCGAACTAACACCAAAAGATCTTATTTTTATTTTAAAATTAGCCATTTCCCCTATTATTCAAACATATCGAAATATTAAGTAGCCTGGGGCTCGGTTATCAAGGCAACGAATAAAACAATTGAAACTGATGGGTTCCAATGAACGTCATTATTCTACATTAAATAATGGTAATTCTATTAATAGTGGAAATGCAGCAGTGCACATGACTTGTAATAACTGTACAATCAACTATTATTTTAAATGATTTTCATATTTTTTGATAATTTTCATTAACTCTATTAACCTAGGTAAATAATGAATTATTATTATTTACCTAGGTTAATAATGAACTACTTCTCATTACACACATGAGGTAAACAATAAGGTTTTCTCATGTTAGTAGTAAAAAATAGAAATTTACCGTTTGTTCCCAATTCATTTTGAGGTAATTCTTCGTTGATTTTGGTTTGATGCCAGATATCACATTTAGAATCTGTAAGCTTCGCTAGTGAAGTTACACTAGTAAGATCCGGTTTGACATCTTCATTCTTATCACATAAAGTATTCATGTTGATATACACGTGGTTCTGCAATTAAGAATGGTAAAAAATGTTATTAATGTTAGGCAAACACTTTTTTAACTCTTTGTTTTCTAGAACAATTCTAAATGCTGTCAATATATTCTTTGAGGTTAAGTAATGTATGACGGGATTACGTCTTTTGAACTACTTTCGATCCTTATACAAGATGAACCCAAAAAATAGTGTACCAACCATGGGCTCTCAAGGCGATTTGAACTCGGTTATATCTTATCTCACTTTCCTTAATATGTAATAGTAAAACTACTGTTGTCTTTTGTTGAAGTATTCGTTATACAGTAGGACCAACAAAATTTTCCATAGAAGTTGGTTGTGGTCAACGAATTGTGTATTTTTAATCAAACAATATAGTTTATATTTACTTCATTTATGTAATAGTTATCGCCTTCGCAGCTGACTATAGAGGGCGCTACTACTAATTGCAATATGGCCGCGTAGTAGGGAAAACATTGTAGAAAACATTTAGTTGTCGGTGTTTGCACGGGTAGTCGAGTGTTTTTCAAAGAGGAAAGTTTGTTAATTTTAATATGTCTGTGTCATATACCGACGTATTTACGTACCTACAAGGCACACACAGGCCCTTAGTAGAAGGAGGCCTAATGAGCTGGATGCCCTTACTTTCACATTCTTCTACTATAGAAAACCCTTGGTCCAACATAACATGCCTCGTGAAAAGGTTGAAGAAGATCAATTAGTACATTTTCGTTATTGAAAATGGCTTTGTCAGATGTTCTTCCGCCATATGGTGGACTAACGGACCCCGCAGGAGTAACGCCTAAATTTAATAGTGTGGTTACCTTTATAATAAGAATAAGTTCTTATACGGCACTTAAAACATTTGGATTTTGGCACTGCTATTTCCGTGCAGTTGAGAACAACTCTAGTTTTTTTATATTTAAGAAAACGTTTTGGCGTACTTGCTACATCTTCTTTTGTTGGCCAGTAGATTACCATGTGTAGGCTTTTTTTTAATAGTGGTATTGCCCAATGAAAATATTGCCTAAGGGTGCTTTGACTTTTATCACACAGCACTGCTAAGGCTCGGAATGAAAAGTTTTGCCTTATTTTTATTAATGGTAAAAGTATTTTTTCTTCTAAATTGTCATCTGGCGGATGTGAAATGTCTGCTAAAATATTCGACACACATTGTACAATTGTACAAACTGTGATACACAACAAAACATTTTTGATTTGTACAGACTCTCCATTATAAAATATTAAGGATAAATAACACAAAAATATTAAATAAACTCAACGAATTAGCATAGGGTTATATGTGCGCTACAAAGTTTTCCCTACTCGGTTAGTTCTCAAAGTTGCTGCTTGGGGGCGACTCTTTCGTTTGCGAAGGCGAATAGTTCTCTTATTACCACTATTTATTTCTTAAATTTATCATATATACTTACAGTGTATCTCACTGTAGACTGCACCACCCCAATATTTTGTTTATATATTATCGATTCAAAAAATTTCTTTTTTCTGATTATACCTCTTACTAAACTGTAATTTTAGGGTATGTTACTTTCCCTTCACGGTGAAATGCTAGCCTACTACGATTTAAAATAAACAGCAAAATTGAAGAAATCGTATTAGGGATTTTTTTACAACAAAATTTTGTTAATAAAAGTTGCTCAGAATCGTTCAAATAAGCTAAATCCAAAATTTCATTACAAAC
>JABXWE010040261.1:0-23817 GCA_014611495.1 Limonius californicus
AGGCAAGAAAGTTCATCTGCTCCTCCCAAGGCCTGGAGGAAAAGGTACTTTCTTCGAGAGGTGAATATATTACATAATCATATTAAGTGGATAAATTCTAACGAGTCACGGGTGCTATATAAAATTTTACCAACACCTCAAAATTCAAAATAAACATTGAATATGATTAATAATAATTATTTTTAATGGCATTTCTAAATTAAATTCATTGGTAATTTTTGCATTATTGTGGTTAAGTATTTTCAATACTGAAATAGTATATTATACACCAAGGTAGAAAAGTCTACTATTATAGCCCGAGGGCTAAGTTTAGATCCCGAGGCGCGTAGCGCCGAGGGATGTAAGGCCCGAGGGCTATAAGACTTTTCTACCGAGGTGTATATACTTTTTTTTTCACTACTAGTAACATAAACTCTTATAATTGTCAATTTAATGACTATTTTAACTTAAACCTGTATTTATTTCAAATTATAAAACAAATGGCAGTTTTTTGTTTTGTTGGTATGACAGTTTGTTTGAAAATGCTTAATAAAGTTTGACATTAAAGTTTATTATACTTTTTTTGAGTCTTTTAGTAAGTTTTTTTGTGGCTGCTTTGTTAAAATGACGAGCGAAGCTATAAACTGTACACCGCCCGAAATGCGGGAAATTGCAGATCAGGTAACAGATAAGCTACTGCCTGAAAAATCGAAAGATCTTTATATGAAAGCATACATAGCATTCAAAAATTGGTGTTTAAGCACTCGTTTCATCTAAAATACTGAAATTATTAACAATTTTCTCTTTTTAACGTTGCGTTGTTCTGCCATCGGCGAAACATATTGACACACTTCTCATTTGTTACGACGCGAAAAAAGTATATTCAAATATATCAAAGATTTTAAAATTAAATTAATTGTTTTAAACAACGATTTCAATGCATAAAATACCATTAAATAGAATTTCCCCATAATACTTGATCGTGCTATAACAAAATTCTCTTTGAAATTGTCACAGGATACTCAAAAAATATAAATTTGTTCATTATACACCAGTGGTTAATAATGAAAAATTATTTACCTGTCACTGCGCCAAGGTAGAGAAATTGAATTTCAGGGCATTCTAATATGTGTCAAAATGCTACGCCAACTTACTAGTAGTGAAAAAACATTATTATATCTACCACAAGGCACGTTTACTATTTGTTTATTGCCCACGTTGATTTATCGTTCTTTGAAGTCGTAAAATAAGGGTACGAAAACAGGTAGACAGTTCAACCCCTGCAATATGGAAGTAAAACAAGCTGTAGTGTTGGTTGCGTTATAGCCAAAAGAAAGGGGCAGATTTGAAATCTGCACTTGGGTTAGATCAGCCTTAACCGTTGATGTGAACGGTATGATTTTTTTTTTAAATTTGTACTTCTCAAATACAGTTCATTTTTATATTCTACAAGCGTTGTTATATAACCAGCGATATCTAATCAAGTGGTTCGTCACACCGTTAGCTGACACCACGAGAATCTACAGATATCCTTAAAATTCCCTTAACGACAACTTGTGATGTTAAAATGAACTTTAAGATTAACATTAGAATTGGGGTATTGCATGAATATGTATAATGGGTTGCATTACATCTAGACTCCGGAATAGCCTTTTATATGAATTTAAAATGTTACTACTTTGAAGCTGTTAGAAAGAATCATCCAACATAATTTTGGACATCTGTTACGTTATGTTAATGAATATTTTCAATTATTTACAGTATGATGTAGCAATTACGTTATGTTAACGAGATGATAGCAATAAGTGTATTTTAATATCTTATTTGTGTGAAAATTGTGCTATGTATGGCGACTAAAGCTGTATTACACTGATGATTTAAAAACTAGAATAAACCAATACATTTTTAAGAACTGCTAGGAAGTCTTAAGGCAATGATGTTATACTTTAGTTATATATGATTTTGTCACACCTCCTATTTGCTCATATAATAAATCCTCTGCTTTCTTTACACACACACAAAATACTGAAGTTAAATGAAAATACTTTAAAATGACTGAGAAATGATATATTTCCTTCTTATATGAATATTATATAAGAATTTGTGTAATTAGTAAATATCGATGTTGTTGACTATACGTTAAGAATGTAGGTGTTCTTTTATGATATTATAATTAATATATACAGGGTGAGTCTGCTAAGACGAATCAGCTTGATATCTCGCTTATTTGAAATATCAGAAAATTTTACTATTGGACAGATTGTAATAGGCAGATGACGTGTCAGTCATATAAGTAAAAATGACTTCTGGGATTGATCGTCGAAGTGATATAATAAATAATAAAAGCATTAAAACATTATACACATAATAATTACATTAAGATTTAGCTAATTTTCCTATATTCAGAACAATACAGACTGTATATAACCAATTTTAGTTGTTTAGCGAAACGAGCAGTAACGAACTGAGCTAAACTACTATTTCTGCAATCGAAAAATATATCATGGATTAGGTGCTTACGAAAATGGTATTCTAGATTTCGTATTCTCAGCCGGATTTAGAATCCAGTTAATATAAACTCTACAAATAATTGTGCCTGCTCCTCCTTGGCCCTACCAATTGTTAAGACATCACAGTGTTTTGGAATTTTAAAATTCTATGCCCGAATGAATCGTGTTCTTTGTTAAATTAAATCCTCTGTTAGAGGGAAACTACTTTTTAGTGATAACTTATCAGATTTTATTTTTATTACACATAAATGACAATAAATAAAATAAATAAATATTAGTAAAGTACAGTAAAGGTATTATGGCTTTTGTTGCGAGTATGCTAATTCCTGTGCCTGAATTCTAGAATCATGTGTTTCTTCTTTTTCATCATCAATCGAACGAGCATAAGGGTACTGAGAATTGCCCCATCCTCCTATACTGTTTGTGGTCCATCCTGGGTTGTTTGGGGCTCCATAGGAAGGTCCATAGGAAGGTCCGTAGGAAGGCCCATATCCTCCACTGTTTCCAGTTGTCCAGCCAGTCACCCACCCGTGCCCACCTAGGTATGGCACGCCACTCTGTTTGTAAATAAAATAAATAATTAGTACATACAAATTACTATTTTTAGTAGTCATAGTAAGTAAATTATTGCTTGAAACTGACGAATTTTAAGAAAAACATTTTAATAAACGGTCTTCTTTTAAAATGTACATGGACTAGATTTCAACTACTTTAGAATGGAGTGCCTTGGAAGGTAAGTTTAGTTCGATCGTGCATAGTAATAAATTCAGTGTTGTGGAATGGTAGGCAGTAGAATCATCAAACTGTAGATATATTTCGTAGATATTTTTCATATGTTTAATGAAATTATGTAAAGACTTGAGTAATTTTTGTTGTATACTGGATATTTGTTACTGTGAACTTTGATGCTAAAAGTTGGATTACGTGGTTTTTTTAACCTTCATAGCACCGACTGCGGTACATTAGTACCATTAGAGTAGCTCCATATTATAGTCTTATCTACATGAACAATCAGCCAAATATATCCTACCTCTTTGGCATTGTCAGATATTTTGAATTTATGAGCCTGGGGTACGTTTGTACCCCAGCCGGTGCTTCATGCATACGTAAATTATTTTAACATTCATAGAGCTAATTCGGGGAATTCCCTTATTTCCGCACAGTGGTAGCGATGCGCCACAAACATTACATGCAGTAATAAGTGAAGCCAGTTGGCTTGTTGAATTCAGTGAGTTACAATCGTGCGTGTTACGTGTTCATATTTCAAAAAGCGAAAATGTATACAGTTCGTGATCCAAAACATCTAACTGAAACCGATATGCTGTGACTTCTAGAGCATGATGATCCCGATATTGATGATATTGAGGAAAATTTGGATGATAGTGAAGATGATGATCATATTTCGGAACAAGAAGAAATAAATGATATGATCTATCTAGAAGAAAACAAACACTCTTCTCAGAATTCTGATTCTTGTGAGGAAGAAGAGAACGTATTGGAAACACCGTCCAGTAATAATCCACTTTATAGATCAAAAAATGGAATGCAGTGGGCAAAGTTTCCCCTCAATGTGCGAGTAAGAAAATCCCAGGCTAATATACAGAAAATTGCGACAGGGCCAACAGTTTACGGAAATGACTTTACAAGCATGAAAGACGTTTTTGCCCTATTTATTTCGCCTGATATAATAGATATTGTTGTATTTGAAACGAATAGGAAAGCTAACCATCTCTACAATAACATTGAAGATCCCGACAATCCAAAGACTTTTCAACTTACAACTACGATAGAAATAGAAGTTTACATTGGTTTACTACTATCAATTGGAGCACTGCATGGATCTAAGGAACCTATAAATATGCTGTGGACAGTGATTCCGCTTATTGTAGAAGTGAAGTGAAGTGAAGAAGTCAATTGTTACATGGCTACTTGATTTTTTTATTAAAACTTGGAACTCTTCATTGTCATTCGTTTTTTTGTTTAAAAACTTTAAAAGCAATTATCTCGAAATTTCTTAATGCAGTATCATACTATTTTTTAGCATATTTGGTTTTAGAATTTCATGCTCTTTCCAAATCCGTCATAAAAAAATAGGGTATCCATTTAAATAAATTTCGTTATAGCTATAACTCAGAAACAAAAGACAATCTACACAATTACACTCAAATATGTCTAATTTAAGATAAAAATCGATGTGTTCGAAGATTTTTTTCAAAAACATTTAATAAAAGATTTATTTAGATAGTTCCAGACTTTACACTCGCACTGTATATATATAATATAAAATATTGAGCATCTTCAAAGTGAATCGAACACAGTGTTCTATTCACTCTGAATATGCAAGCTGCATTGTCTTGCTAAACGTTAGTTTGTATGGGTTCACAAACGGCTACCAGGCATAAGCCTATTAAGTATTATTGTCCTGGTAAACAAAATACATTAATATCAAATCCTTGTACTCCCCAAGGTTTAAATAATCTAAGCACACAGCCCTGTTTAGGCAGGCAGAGCATACGAACAAATATTGCTTTAACTTCTAGAGCAAATGTTTGTAAAGGCAGACAAGCTACAGGTCAGGCCTTACCTGATAAAGCTGGATGTAGTTCCCAAATGACGACGCAGTCTAAGCCGAAAGTAAATTGTAATATTGACAGTTCGAGAAACCGCGAAAGCCTTAAAGAATATATTAGGATGTACGTTTTTTACAATTAAGTGAACATATTTGGCAGTAAATATAGACTGGATGTGCAGTTTTAGTGTCTAATGTAGAGATGTCAATTACCACTTCTTCGTAAAAAATTGTTTAGCTTAGGGACCAGCAAATATCTAGAAAGCATAATCAGATTGTCTTATTATACGGTACCAGTAGTATGCTGTCACATAAAAATATAAATTATGTGTATTCTACTATAAAATTTTATACCATTAATGTGTCGATATTGATAATAGCAGTTGTATACAACATAATTTTCTTACAGTAATTTTTTAATATAATGTAGAATGATTGCCAATGGAATTTAGTATATATCGAGAAAAATAGTAGAGGAATGCATTTAATTGGGTTAGAAATTAATATACACAAACATAATATTTAAATGTTGGAGGACAAACAGGAAAAGGTAGAAAAAAAATAAAGCAACTTGTGATACCTCACCTGTTTAACCCAGAAGATAATAACGTGTGGATTGGAAGGGAAACAAAGAATAAAATGCCTTTGAAAGATAATCGCAACAGTTAGCATGAAAAAGTACCAAGGTGATTCGAAGACGGAAACTATAAAGTCATAAAAAAATATGTGATCTCATATTGTTTCTAAATGTAGCATTTGTCGGAAATTCATAAATAGGAATTCATACAATTAAACATTTGTTATAGCTGAATATGAAAAACAAAAATAGTAAGAAATACATGCACTTGGTAGACAATATCAGTAGGACACAATATAATAGACGTGATAGAAGGACGGGAGCTAAGGTGGAACATATATATAAAGAGGATAAGGATCACCAAGTTCACGTTATCCTGTAAAAGAAGTCCACCGAGGACGAAAATGGCAACAGACAATTCATAGAATCAAGTAAAACCAAAATACGAGTATATAAATAAGGTCCAAAATGCTATCGTGATAATTTTATTACGTCAAATTTCTGTGATATTTTAAAGTATATCCTCGAAGTTTGATACAACTCATTTAAGATTTGTCATTTCTGTATAGAGTTAGAGGTACAAAAACGAGTGATTTAAAACTTTAACACAGAAGCGTCATAAAATTTCTGTCGAAAGAAGGTAATAATCCAAAGAATATCCACGACAGAATAGTGGCTGTGCATGGGGAAAATAGCCCGTCCTATTTGCAAGTTAAATTTTGGTGTAAGCAATTCAAATGGGACAGGGAGTCCATTCAGGATGACCGAAAGTGCGGAAGACTTCTTGAAGCACGAACACAGGATACCACAGGAAAGAAAGTTGAAGTTGGTGTTGACTGGTCGCCGAGTGGCAGAGACTGCAAGTGCAGCTGGTACATTAGAAACATCTGTTTTTACAATCCTTCATGAAGATTTGGGAATGAGCAAGTTGAACAAAAATTGTGTAGGTGACAAATTTGCGAGGATAATTTGGTGGCTTTATCCCATGATTAGGACTTCTTCTTTAAAATTGTATGAGACCTGGGACCCACCCATGAAAGAAGAGTCCATGGAATGGCTTCATAAGGTCTCTCCGCCACCGAAGAAGACGAAGGCGCAATTCTCAGCGGGAAAAGTGATTTTATGAGTTGAATATATGCCAACAGGGTCTACAATAACAGAGAATGTCTACAGCGAAACAATAATCAACTTGAAAGCAGCTACACGTGAGAAAAAATCTCACATTTATGCCCAGGAAACTGTGCTTCTGCAGAACAACTGCAAGTTGCATAAAGCACCAATCCTTAAAGAAGCTATTGATTACTGCGGTTTTGAGGAATTACGACTTCGCTCCTGTGACTATTATCTCTTTCCAAAACTCAAAAAACACTTGAGAGGGCGTCGCTTTTTGTCGAATGAGGACTTGAAAAACTTTGCATAGTTGTACTTTGTAGAGTTATCCAAAGAATTTTCTTCGAAGGCATAGCGTTATTTGAAAAATGTTGGTATAAGTGTGCAAGCGTTAATGGTTCTTATGTCGAATAATAAAATTTTGTTTCTTCTCGAACTTGTTTCCTTCATACATGGGTAGATAACATAGAAAACTGCCCTCGTAGTTACCAATTGACAGTGCCGGATTAAACCTTTTCGATGCCGGAAGGCTACTTGGAAACAATGGCCATGTAGGTATATAGATTTTAAAGGAGTTGAAATGATAAAAAATTCAGTGTAACCTATACATTTTTCTTTCTATCTCTATAACAGAGGCCCGAAATCGTGGTAGCGCAAATATGCTAAACCTTTTTTATCTAAGGTTGAATCCGGCTCTACCAATGGAGAATAATATTGAATATCGAAAAACCAAATACGGATTGAAAACTCGGAAAAACGATCTGTTTTAACAATTAATTACTGACAATAATTCATGTGAAACTAATTAAATTAGGCCTGCTTGTAAATGAAGACTTGCAATGTCTTTTAAAGAAGATTTTAGAATAAGCAAATTTCTCGGAGTATATTTAGTTTCATTAATTTTGATTGATTGATTGATTAATAACATTGATAACATTGATTCAAAAGACCATGCAAGACCGAATTAAATAAATAAGGTCAGTGGTTGAATACTGACGAACGAAGAATAATATTCAAATATCCAGATAAGGGTCCAAAACAGAAAAGAAGAAGGATACGATGTAAAACACAAGTAATACCGGAATATGAACATCCCCTAATTTTTAGGCACGTGAAATTAATTCAATCTTCAATATAAATAACAATTAACATAATACTTTGGAAAATATTAAAAATACTTGGATTAATCTCCAGGTTGAGGCCAGATGGTTAAGCGAACATAAGTGTTTAAAAGTGGTTATAATACAAACACCGATTTCTGTACTTGTGTGGTGTTAGGTATCTTAGATAATGTACTTGCCTTTAAGCTGAAGCCTGAACCGAAAAGAGATTGTACTGCTAAAACAACAGCGAGAACGAGAGCTATCTTTGAGAGTAAAAGTGCTTTAACCGCCATGAATCCCAATCCACCTAACAGGAGTGCTTTGAATAGGATGGCTTTTGCTCCTAAACCAAGAATTAGGGGCGATATGCCCTTCTTCATTTTTTCTCGACCTACAAAATAAATTTACGTTATAGTTATCATTTTACTACTTTACATATAAACAAACAATATTTTAAAAGTTAATTCATTTTTATTCCTGTAGTTCTGGTTAAATTACCTTCTTCAAGGGCTCTTGAAATTCCTACCGCACTAACCGCAGGAATCTGTATCTTCAAAGATCGGCCAGAAAGAAATCGACTTGCTGCTTCCAGAATAAGGCTTACTAGTTTTTCAGCTCTTCGTTTCGGATCAGACGGCAGTTGGTCGTCCTTAATAGCTTTACCTTCTCGATCAGATAGTGGAGTTTCTCTTCAAATAACAATTATTAAGTTTCTGCGATAAATACTAAATAGTTATAGAATACCTTGTGAGTGCAACTCCAGGCAGGATCTCAAACGACTGCGTTGTCGCTGCTTGCTGAATTATTTTTAGTGCCCTTGTAGCTGCACAGTTTAATAAACCGGTAATTCCTCCTTCGTAGGAACATTTAGCAAATGCCATGACGTGTAAATTCGATGTATCTTTCTGAAAAATGTTGTGTATTTGAATTTCAATCTTATCTTACTAACAGTTTACGTAGAAAATAGAAATAGGAACTTCCTTCATAAATATTTGTTTATCTATTTCAATAATATTAAATAAATTATTTTCTCTGTAAGAACGATATACCTACAATTACTATTTAAGTGCCAAGTAAAATTGTTATCCAATCTCTGCATATGTTCTAAAATAGTATATCTATAATAAGATTTATTTAATTTTAATGCTCATGGTGGTAAGATATTTCTTATATAAAAAAATATATTTGACTAGATATTACATATATAAAAAAATATATTTGACACATTTGTGTCTTAATTATAGAAGAAGAATTTTCAGAAGGTCGTTTGACTATTATTAAGGGTACCATGTTATAACTGAACAGACTGTTGCCACTATGAATTTCGTTATATAGCACTAATCAAAAACCCCAGAATCTGAACATATCTATCTTATTATTGTTGTCCAGTGAAAGTTCTAATTCTTTTGAAAGAAGAACATGTTTACTATAATAGCTTTGAAGCAGATAAAATAAATGCTAAGGCGACCGACATATGGTGTTTATTATTTAGATTATTTATTTAGTTAACTTGTACAGTTTAGTTATTTTGCAACCGACCTAATCATCAGCTTGAAATTACAAATTAGAACTAGTGTGAGATTCTTCTATACTGAATAATCATTCATTCCTTTTAGTGTTTGCTATCAGTAACTATAGTGTAATATCAATAATAATAGTTTTGAAGACGGATACAATAAATGTTAAGGCGACCGACACATGGTGTTTATTATTTAGATTATTTACGTAGTTAACTTGTATAGTTGATATATTTTGCAAACGACCTACTCATCAGCTTGAAATTACAAATTCAAACTGCTGTGAGATTATCCTATACCGAATAATCATTTATTCCGTTAAGTGCTTGCTATTAATAACTATATTGTACTATTAATAATAATAGTTTTGAAGAGAGATATAATAAATGCTAGCGCGACCGAGATATAGTGTTTACTATTTAGATTATTTATGCGGTTAACCCGTACAGTTGAGTCACTTTGGAAACGACGTAACATCTACTTGAAATTACAAAGTCGAATTAAGCTTGTGAATCTCTCATACTCAATAATCATTCATTCCGTTTAGTTCTTGCTGGTAATAACTATATTGTAGTATTCATAATAATAGTTTTGTAGACACTTACAATAAATGTTAGAATGACCGAGAAATACGGTTCATTTTTTTGAATATTTACATGATTGACTTGTACAGTTGAGCCACTTTGGAAATTACGTAAGCAGTCACTTGAAACTACAAATTCGAACAATTGTGAAATTCTTCCTTACTGAATAATCATTCATTCTGTTAAGAGCTTGCTACTAATAACTATATTGTACTTGTAATAATAATACTTTGAATGATATGGTGTTTACTATTTAGAATATTTGCCTGGTTAACTTGTGCAGTTGAGTCACTTGCAAACGAGGTAATCATCAACTTGAAATTACAAATTCGAACTATTGGAGTTTCTGCAATAATGGATAATCATTCATTCCGTTTAGTGCTTGCTAGTAATAACTATATTGTACTATTAATAATTATATTTTGAAGTCAGATACAGTAAATGATAGGCCGGCCGAGATATCATGTTTATTATTTAGAATATTTATTTACGTGGTTAACTTCTGCAGTTGAGTCACTTGCAAACGACTTAATCATCAGCTTGAAATTACAAATTAGAACTAGTGTGAGAGAGATTCTTCTATACTGAATAATCATTCATTCCGTTTGGTGTTTGCTATCAGTAACTATAGTGTAATATCAATAATAATAGTTTTGAAGACGGATACAATAAATGTTAAGGCGACCGACATATTGTGTTTATTATTTAGATTATTTACGCAGTTAACTTGTACAGTTGATTTATTTTGCAAACGACCTAATCATCAGCTTGAAATTACAAATTAGAACTAGTGTGAGATTCTTCTATACTGAATAAGCATTCATTCCGTTTAGTGTTTGCTATCAGTAACTATAGTGTAATATCAATAATAATAGTTTTGAAGACGGATACAATAAATGTTAAGGCGACCGACATATTGTGTTTATTATTTAGATTATTTACGTAATTAACTTGTACAGTTGATTTATGTTGCAAATGACCTACTCATCAGCTCGAAATTACAAATTCAAACTGCTGTGAGATTATCCCATACCGAATAATCATTTATTCCGTTAAGTGCTTGCTATTAATAACTATATTGTACTATTAACAATAATAGTTTTGAAGAGAGATATAATAAATGCTAGGGCTACCGAGATATAGTGTTTAGTATTTAGATTATTTATGCGGTTAACCTGTACAGTGGAGTCACTTTGGAAACGACGTAATCATCAACTTGAAATTACAAAGTCGAATTAAGCTTGTGAATCTCTCATACTCAATAATCATTCATTCCGTTTAGTTCTTGCTGGTAATAACTATATTGTAGTATTCATAATAATAGTTTTGGAGACACATACAATAAATGTTAGAATGACCGAGAAATACGGTTCATTTTTTTGAATATTTACACGGTTGACTTGTATAGTTGAGTCACTTTGCAAATGACGTAAACATCTACTTGAAACTGGAAATTCGTACAATTGTGAAATTCTACCGTACTGAATAATCATTCATTCCGTTAAGAGCTTGCTAGTAATAACTATTAATAATAATATTTTGAAGACAGATACAATAAATGCTCCAGCGATCGAGATATAGTGTTTATTATTTAGAATATTTACCTGGTTAACTTGTGCAGTTGAGTCACTTGCAAACGAGGTAATCATCAACTTGAAATTACAAATTCGAACTATTGTGAGTTTCTGTGATACTGAATAATCATTCATTCCATTTAGTGCTTGCTAGTAATAACTATACTGGTCTATTAATAGTTATATTTGGAAAACAGATACAATAAAAGCTAGGGCGGCCGAGATATCGTGTTTAGTATTTATAATATTTAGGTGGTTAACTCGTACAGTTGGATCACATTGCAAACGACGTAATCATCAACTTGAAATTACAAATTCGAATTAAGGGTGTGATTCTACCATACTGAATGATAATTCATTCTGTTTAGTGAGTGCTAGTAATAACTGTATTGTTCTATTCGTTCATGCTTATTTTTGTTTGTAGTGGCAATGATATATATGTATTAAATAGCGTAGTCTGAAACACCCACCACTCTAAGCAGGGGTAATAATTTATGACAGACCGCTCTATCACCAATATAATTTGCATTTTTTTGCAGCACCTATCAGAAGCAACGAAAGCTACTACAAGTGACAAATGATTGCATGAATATATAATATATGTTAATTATTATAAATAATATCATTTCTTATTATTTTGTTTCTATATTGACGACGCTTGTATTACAATGTGTAATTCATGCCCAAGTTGAGGAAAGTAATTTGGAACGATAGCTAACATTTTTAAGTTTTCAAATTCCATATTTCGTAAAAATCGAATTATATGTTGATGAAAGTGGTAAAAGTTGTAATTTATAGAATAAAGGAACTTGTGTATTATAATTGTTTTGAAGGTAGATACAACAAGAGACGACGCGGTCGAGATGTGGGGTTTATCATTTAGTTATAATAAATCTATGTGATTAATACGCCCAATCACAATATAATTGACACAATCATCAACTTGAAATCAGAAATTCGAACTAATATGAGATGTTCCCATACTGAACAATCATTTAAGCGTTTTAGAAGTTGCTAATTACAACTATATTTGTACTATTTATTCAAAAGGCAATGATTTATTTTTATTAAGTAGCATACTCTGCACTATTACTAATATTTTTTGTTTCCCATACTGCTAAGTGAAGGTATTACTTTTTATATCCCTGTAACGGACCAAGCATCTTATTTTATTAAATGTTCTTCAAATGACGCAAAATAACTGGTAAGGATGTTCCAAGTTCTATTTTACAAGTAAGGTGTTACTTTGGTAATTGTTGAAAGCTAACTTATTTCTAAAATGTTATTTATTATTAATCGAAATCTATAACTATCCTACAATTTCATTTAGATTCTTTTATCTATAAATTTGATTACGTTAGTCATTATCTGGCAGACTTACCTCTATTTCGTTTTCACTTTTATCTACATTTTGTACTGTAGGGTTCTACAAATAACAAGAAAGTATTTTAAGACAAATATAAAAAAGTAATCCGAAGTTTTTGTTAGACTTACCCCCATAGAGAACGCTGCGGTAGAAACAACAAGTATCCAAAACGGAAGAGTTTCCATGACTTTTCACAAGAATAACCTACCACTTTAACAAAGAAACTGAACTAAAATCACCAAAAAGTCTTCCTTTATATTTACGACCACCTCTTAAGCCTTAAAGCATTTAACAGCTGTAACATCAAAAGGGAGTTGACAATTATTGTGTACTCTAGTTATTAACATAACCCATCCTTCCTCCGTTGACCTACTAGAGCAAGTGTAAAACAATTTAACTTATTTACTTTTAAGTATTTAATGTAGTCCGGAATTTAATATTGTCTTGGCATGCTTTCTTCGACATTCGTTACTGTTGATTTTCCGCATTTTTGGGAAACCTTGCTTACCTAGAACTAGTTCCTTTGTATTGAGCCTTGAATTGTGCCCGTAACATTCTTACAACAATTATAACGCTGTTCTGGAGAAATTGACACTACATTTTATATTCATTGCCTGGTTTAATGACTTTATGGTTTTATATGTTTATGTTCATATGATTAATATGTTTATAGCATGTACGTCGCTCAGATGAAGCTGATTTGGGCAAAGCTTTCACTTTTGTTGGAAGCTTTTAAGATCATTGCGCAACCATAAACAAAAGTTTCTCGTTGCTTTTGGGGGTATATTTTATTTAAATTATACTTCGTCTGGTATCTTTGTTAAATTCTTTTCGGTCTGTACTCATTCATAACTTTCTACATTTGTAGTACGTCAGCGTGTACTTGAAAATAGAGTGGTTTCATTAAATGAAATGTAGCCTTTGCACTTTCTTTTCATCTTCTTTCTACAAATATTGGATTACCCTTAATTTATGTTTGTTTTAGTAATGATCTTCAGTATACAAGGTATGCTGCAAAAACATCGGTACTTACAAGAATCTACATCAAGACAGCTCTTATTACTGTAGCTATACTGAATGTTTCAAAATTACTGTCCAAGAGGCCTATAATGTAGCTTGAAATGAGCAAATTATTTGGTGACCAATTCGACGGTTTAAATTATCTCTCGCCCCGGAAAAAAGTTATTTAAAATATGTATGTAAAAGTATTTATTAAAAGTTTTTGGTTTTTTGAGGGTGTGTAGCATTTTCAGGTTAAAGTATTTTGCAGAGACTTGTTTCTTAGTTTGCTTGGTTTATAGAAAATTTAGTTGATTACATTACAAATTACTGCATAATGTTTATACATAATAGGGGTTAGAGCTTTTTTGTTTCTTAACTATACTAGCCATCTAACTATACCAGGGATCCTCGAAACGTGGTACATGTACCACAAGTAGTACAAGACGTTATTCTTGGAGGTACACAAAATATTTAAAATAATACTTTATTTTACTTTACTTGGAGCAATAAAATATAATAAATCCCCTGGTCCTGGAGGTTTACCCGTGGAATTGTTTAAACGTTCACTCGATGTAGCATTGGAATGTTTGAGAAGAATTTTTAATAAATGTTTAAATGGAGAGGCGATTCCTACAGAATGGAAGAATGACTTTATCAGTTCTATACATAAAAAGAGTGATAAGAAAAACTGTTCAAATTGCAGAGGTTTGAGTGTTATAGCATCTATGGGTAGATTGTCGTCATCGTCGTCGTCGTCGTCGTCTCCTTCACGGTATAGGTCCTTGACCTGTTCCGGTTTGACAACGGTTCCTAGGCCATTCCAGGCTTCTTCTGCCAATCTGTAGGTTGAATGGCAGGATATTAAGAGGACGAATTGAAGAACAAATGATAGACCTTGAAGAATAAAGCGGATTTAGGTCCGGAAGATCTCGCATTGATAATTTATTCGTGCTGAAACAATTAATAGAAAAAACGCTAACGTATGGTAGCCAACTACACCTTAATTTCGTAGTCCTAAAAAGGCCTACGATAGTGTACCGATTAAAAAATTATGGGTATCAATGGTAGAGAACGAAATAGATCCGCAAACATAAATGCAGTGAAAAAGTTGTAAGAAGAAAATTGTGGCGCCGTCAAATCTCGAACAGGAATATCAGACCACTTTAAAATCAATAAAGGTCTAATACAAGGTTGTTGCCCTTCTTCCACCTTATTTAAACTGTACCTATAGTCAGCTCTTAAACAGTGGAATAAAAAGATAATAGAAATGGGAGTCATAATTGGGGAGAGAAACATATATAGTTTACTATTTGCTGATGATCAGGTTGTCCTTGCCGAAGACGTTGAACATATAATTTATATGGTAAGAAAACTTATGGAAGAGTACGAGAAATGGGGCCTAGAGATTAATACGGAAAAGACTTAATATATATATATATAACGATAGGTAACCAAGGGCAACAATTCTTGATAGATGAAGGTATATTAAAAAAATACAAATGAATATAAATATCTAGGCGTCATATTAAATAAGGACGGTAGAGATGAGAAAGATATAATGGAAAAGCTGGGAAAAGGATGAGCTATAACTAGTAAATTAAACTCATTACTATGGAATAAAGAAATCCAGTAGTAGACAAAAACCTGCATGTTTCAAACGTTAGTAGAGAGTTGTGTAACATATGGGTCACAGATATGGAAATTAAATCAAAATATGTAAAAAAGAATAAGTGCAGTGGAAAATAGCTACTGGAGGAGATGTCGTGGTGTCACCTTACTAGACCGAGTAGGAACTTAAACTATCAGAGAGTGAATCAGAGTAGAAGTATCGCTAACAGACACCGTCGAAAAGAAGCTACTGTCCTGGTAGGGTCATATGAAATGAATGGAGGATGGACGGTTACCAAAGGAAGCATGGAAATTGGTCCCACATAGAAGAAGAAAACGGGGGAGGTCCAGAACAAGATGAGGTGACGAAAAGGCGATGGAACGATGAGATCTAAGTGAAGATGCGGGGCAGGATAAGAAGGAGTGACGTTTGGGATGCGACAGACGAGCAAGAGAGCTGTAAAGAAGTTGCAATATATATATGTATATATTTTTTACTTTGAATATTTTTACAAAATGACCAATTGAGTTGTCTTGTCCTCTGTTTCTACAGCGTTTTTAATGTAATGTGTTTAACATGCGCGCATATATGGTTGCACATAACAATGTCGGTTCAAAACAGTAACATGTAAAAAATAAATGTATAAAAATACAATCATTTTTCTTTCATTATCACTTGAAAGTTTGAATAAGAATAAGTTTTATTATTTTTCCATGTAATATCTCTTGTATGTCAACTTGCCTATCTACACAATATTACAGTGAATATACATTTAACAAAATTTAAGGTATTAACCAACGTTTTAATGACAGTAGGTTAAGTTACAGTTTGTGTCCTTTTGAAACACGTGGTGTAATATGTGATTTTTGTATTGTAAATGGACAATCCTGATTCACTTCAACTTGTAAGTCTAACTTTCAACATTTTGGTTATAATTTTGGTTTTTGAAATTTTGTTCAATTTTTTTTAATTTTGGTGTGTCGTGTGTGTGCCCCTTTCTCATTAATTTTAATTGTTTACATTTTTCCATTTTTCATTTTGTTCTTCCTTAGTTTGTATATTGTTTGTATTCCTTTTTGACATAAATATTGTTAATTAACTGCCAAATATTTTCAAAGCTGACAGTTGTTCATTTATCTTTACGAATATAATGAAAAATATATATTGAAAATGTTTGATTCCTTGAGTATAAAAACACTATTTAGGATGTCTTGATTTTGAAACACGAAATGCTTTTGTGGTGGTACATATATTGTTCGATTCTTATTCATATGGTACAAAACTTAAAAAGTTTGGGAACCCTTGATCTATACTATCTCATCCCGAACCAAGTGATTTTTGAAAAATTCTTTTCGCTTAGTACTATATAATTTTATTTAAAATTCCCTATGGAAAAGAGTTTCACTTAATTAACTTGCAGTTCTTCTGGGGATTGTCAGACGTTCTAGAGTTTCAGCCGAATTTATACCAAAAATATGATGATTTGATTAAGAAAATAGTTTTGTTACACAGTTTTGTAGAATGTAAATATTCAATGTGTTCGCAATTCAGTTGTATGTATAATAGCTTGGAAAATGCTAAAGTTTATATTTTTTTTTATTTGAAAACCAACAAACGTGCGCTATGTAGAGACACTCTGTATAGTAATTGTAATAGCATCGCAATTGATCATATAAAAATTACAGTCGATACTAATATCATTATATATTTGAAGATTCTCCAAACATTGAAAATACGTATTTCTAGTGTTAAACGAAGTTAATATTAAGAACTGTAATTATAATCAGTTATTTAATGATCTTTATTATCAGAAAAGAAGTTTAAGTCATTAAATTAACGTTAAAACAATATGGCCATAGAGTATAGAATTGTTATACAGAGTATATTTGGCGGGAAATTCTTTACTTACTATACAGAAAAGGTAATTATAAGTGTATAAGTCGAGAAAATAGTTGATATCAAATTAAAGATATGGAGCTGACACTAAAAGAAGCACCTGCGTAATAATTTTCTCTTCCTTACATTTATCTCAACATTTCCGTTACCACAACCCCACGCTAACAGATGCTATCCCTGCGCGCGTATATTACATAAAACACACGGTATACATTGCATGCATCTTTGTAGTAAAATTTTAACAATGAACAGTGGCAGCACAGTGTATTACTATGTATTCAACTGACCTGATCGGCACATTTTCAAATAATTTTTCTACAAAGAAACGTGGCTGCGACGACATGAAAATTGAAAAAATAAGTAATTATTCGATTAATTGGCAGCTACGCACATTTACAAAGCAAGTAGCTTGCATCCCGAGTAGCTCATTTAAATGTTAATAAAGCAAAGCGTCGGGCGTAGCATACGGGTTCAGCTAGATACATTTATTTTTGTGTATTTTATATACTATCAATTACGTTAAAGTCTTTCAAAATATAATATTAAATTGTTTATACTGTATGTATCACAAACATTACAATGTGCGTTTCTTGTATAATTGCTGTTGCTGTTCTATTTGTAATTGTTGCTTGTTAATATAGTTTACATATAATTACCTAAAAATATTATTTACATTTTCAATAAGACGGCCACCTAATTGTAGTCATTCTCTTGAATAGTATATATAATTTACGAAACAAAATTCTTCATTTACATTGTAGCACAATGCGTTAACTACAAATATGTTCTTTACTAAAACATTAAAATGTACCGCTATCGGTACAAAAATTTCTATTTGCCACACCTATTACTTAACTTGGGAAATAGAACTGAAAGATACTAACCTCCTTGTCGATTTGGGTTAGTATGTAGATGTTTTCAGAATATTTCACGTATTTTCATAAAACATTGAACCAAATGTGTTTGTGTACAAAAATGTAATTTATTTACTTCCTTTAGTTTAAAGGTTAGTTATCTACAAGCACTTCCTGATATACAAAGGACAATACATGCAGTCATGCATTGCCGGTAATGTCGTTAACATGATAATACGAGATGGTGTGATTTAAATTAATTTAAATGTTGGCTAGTTGTAGGTTCTATTGATACACATAAATATTGTTTGCTACCAATGGTAAGTGTTCTGATTACTTCTGCAATTTTCTGTGGTAAACTTGATATTTTTATAAATTGATACACTTGTATACAGTGTGATTCTAAACATGTTCGAAAAACTTTAATAACCTGTAGTTGAGGTTATGTAACCCCTAAATCATCAAGTATTTTTTTTATTTGGCGCCGTTGCGGACGTGTGAGGCTTGACAGTTTTTTACATGACTTCACTGAAATGTAAATAACTTTCTTCGAAAACTGCCATAATAAGTTTATTTATACATACATCTGTGAAGACTGAAAATGACTATTCTTTGTCTACAGAACGTATAACACTTGTACATCTAGGACGAAAAAATTATTTTACATTCTGTAATCTTTGGTCAAAGAGAAGGCCATAGTTTAATAGAATATATCTGTAAGCTTATTTATTTTGCTTACAAACATTAAGTTTCGTGCAGAAAAATGATCCCACGCGTAAGCTTTCCTGGACGTTTTCGTCTTATTGCTTGATGAAGCTTGTTCAAACTTTCATTGTACAGATTTGCATTGACATTTACTCCAGGTTCCTTAAACTATATCAACATGGGTCCTTCATGGTCGAAAAAAATATTAACATCACCTAGCCTGCAGGACGTTGTGCTTCGTCGGTGGTGCTGAACTTGAATGGTTCCACTGGATGGCTCATAGTATTGGCACCAAGTTTCGTCATTAGCACCTATTGACAGAAGAGAGTCACCATTTTGCCTATAGCCTGTGAGGTGTTGCAGAGATAAGCCCATTCGCAAGCATTTTTGTTCATTAGACAAGAGATGAGGAATCCATTGCGAACAAATTTTGTTGTAACCTAGATTACGAACAGATCCTACACCAGCATCAACTATTTCTGAAACTTCTCATATTGTACTTCGACGATATTCTCTAATAAGACCTTCCACACGTGCCCTATCATTTTCTGTTAATGCAGTACACCGTGCACCTGGTCGCGGGTCATTCATAATCCCCTCTTTTCCATTCTTAAATTTTCCGCACCATTCCTTCATTGTTGGGTTCGCAATACATGCATTTTCATATAGTGCTTGCATTCGCGTATGAATTCGCAATGGCTGCGCACCCGCAACTCTTAAAAATTGTAGGACCGCACGCTGATCAAATTTTTTTTTATTAAGATAAGAAATTAATTGCTACACCAAGCAAACAGTCGCTTATCGATATATCGTTCGTGTGTCGCATTTTGGTTTTGACAATAAATTGAAAGCAATTCATGGAGGCAATTGTCACGCCTATTAAAATTCACACACAAAAGTAATAATAATACCAGAAATATTAGCGAAAAAGTCCAAACCCCTCTTCCTACTACGCCACTCTCTGTAGATGAATTACAAAAATGATAATGTTGGCATCCCGGAGAACTCAATCGAAGATGGGCTGAGTTCAAAAAAAAAAAATAATAGGCGCCACCGACTTGTAAGCTTGCCAACACAATCCTAGATATAAATAATTAGAAAAGTCGGAATCTCTGGTCCAGCATTCCCCTACCTTTCCTTTTGTAGTAGTTCTCTCGTTAATCTGATATTTAAGATTATCGTCGTAAATGAAAAGACAATTTGCAAGTAAGTTAAATTTAATATTCAACAAATAATCCCCCATGAAACGGTTTTGAATACATAAATATCTTAGTGAAGTCAATTTTACGTAATGGTAAACAATTGCCCTGCTGAAAGCAAAACTCACACAAACCCTAGGTAATTATTGCGTAACGAAATCACATAAATAAATTAGTAACCTTAATAAGCAAAACGCATACCTAACGAAGAGATCTCTACGATTTGGCGAGCGATAAAATAAACAATATAATTAATTAAACCCAACTTGAACTACAAGACGCAATAATACACGACGGTTGAAGTACCCTGTATATCAAGAAACACGTAAAATTGCCGTACTATTACAAAATAATTATAAAGTATTTAATTCCCCAATATCATAAAGTTATAATATTTATGACGTTTAGTAATAATATACGATTAATTATTGCTACGAAAAGTGAAACAATTTATAAATAAATCAAATCATAATTCGAATTCAAAAACACTTCCATTGACCGATGTATTGTTATCTAAGGAATGCAGGTTCTACGGAGCAGACGACCTTCAACACAGGTGTCAGGAAAATCCAGATAGCTTCGCTTCGAAATGGCTCGGGATATTCGTGAAACGTAAATTTTTCTGATCGTTATCACTCCCAATTCCTATATGGACGGATTAATTGCCCCAAACTTCGTGCCTAAATTTTATTAAAGTACGTAAGTAAATACGCAGACCCAAGAGAATCGAACAAGACAATCGTTTGTGAAATAAAAACTCACCAGATGCTTTTTATACTGGCGTGAACACTAGCTTCCTCAACTGTGGTAAATTATATCGGAAAAACTTCCTCAGTTAATCTTCCAATCGAAGACACAAAACTCTTAAGTGGCGTAGATTTTTAAAACGGAATAAATTCCCTGTCATCAACGACTAATTTGAATCTACGACACAAAAATACCTCCAGAAAAAGAATCGTACTCACTTGCACCACTGGCTACGTACAACTGTCTTGTATCCAAAAAATTTCCCCTCAAAATTTGAAACTTGGACTCGCCCAAAATTCTACAGGTCGACCAGCTTCGAAATATATACTTTACTAAAAGTGGAATATAACCAGGCGCAAAACGGGTTGCTTAAAACTAGGCGCAAAAATACCGTTACACAATATAATAATAAAAATAAAAACTTTTCCCCATAAAGTTTCCTGGGGATATTATTCTTAAAGCATATGTAACGACACGTTTGTGAACGGAAATATTCTAGAAATTGAGAAAAACAACTATAGAAATCAAACAAGATACATGTATTAAAATACAAACCTGTTTACGTAAAACTTCCAACCAAGAAATAACATATGTAATGCTAAAGCTGGGGAACTGATATTTATTAAGCAAAAAGTACTGGAAGGATGGGCCCAACACTTCAACGAACTACTAAATGAAGGAGGCAACCCACCACAACAAGAAACAGAAAATGCTCAAATCGAGGGAGAGTGGATAAACGAAGAGATAGAAGTACAAGAAGAAGAAGAAATAGAAGTACCAACGTATGAAGAAGTATACACAACTATCCAAAAACATGAAAATTAATAAAGCACCCGGAACAGATGAAATACCAACGGAACTATTAGAACATGCAAACACAGAACTCATACAGACTATACAAAAGCTGTTTGTACAAAATATGGAAACAAGAAGAAATGCCACAGGAGTGGAAATAGTGAGTAATGTATCCGTTACGCAAAAAAAGGGAGAAGCTGGAATGTGGAAATTACAGGAGAATATGCTTACTAAATGTTATCTATAAAGCCTTCACACATATTATAAATGCGCGGCTGATACCCCTATCAGAGCAGCTCATAGGAGACTACCAGGCAGGCTTTAGACAAGGTAGGTCAACTGTCGACCAAATGTTTACACTGCGACAGATACTTCAAAATACTGGGAGTTCAATATTAACATAACACAGCTATACGTAGATTACCGGAAAGTGTACGATAGCATATACCACAAAGCAATCTGGGAAACTCTAGACCAACTTAGAATATCTAGGAAATATATTCGATTAATAGAGATAGCACTGATGAAAATCAAACAAGCAAATTCAAAATTAGAAATGATATTTCTGAAGAATTCCAAATTAGACGTGGTGTGAAACAAGGGGACCCCTACTGTTCAACTTAGTATTGGAAAGAATAATACGTGAAATAAACATCAACCCTAGAGGAACAATCTACACGAGATCACAAAATCTTGCTTTCGCTGATGACCTATGCGTTATATGAAGAAGGAAAGAGGGTATAGAAGAAATAAGCAGCAGTATACAACAAATGAACCAACAATGCGACCTTCAAATTAATAAAAATAAAACAAAATGCATGATAACACAACGAGAAAAACAACAAGATTATAAGAAGTTGAATATAAGAGACGAAAACCTCCAAGTGAAACACGAAATGAAATACCTAGGAACAGTGATAACAGATGACAATGATATAACCATGGAAAATAAAGCCTGTATAAATGCTGGAAACCGATGTCTATACAGTTTACTAAATATTATGAAATCGCGGAACGTATCTAGGAAGTGCAAAATAAAATTATTCAAACAGACTCTATTTTTCATATTCATCATCATTTTTTAAAAGCTTACCCGGACCAGTCAATTTTTGTTTTGAGAAGGAAACTGTTTGCGTTTATTTTCAACCTTGTCACTTCGATCTCCTAGGGGTGGTGAGCTACACCCCTAAAATTTTAAATGGGAAAGGGGGTCGTGTGATACATCATTGTAAAGAGCATTAAATTCTTGTTTTAACGCTTCCTAGTTTCTCAAATTCGGTTTAGTAGTTTTCGAGAAAATGCCTTTTAAATATAGTAACCCCCAAAAGCCAATAATTCATGATGCATGGCATATTCTGTGCTAGCATTCGAAGAATTTTAAAAGTCCATAATTTCCATTCGTATAAAATCCACCTTGTCCAAGGATTAAAAAAAGATCACTTTGATAGACGTTTGGATTTTTGCGAGTGCATGAGTGAAACGATATCTAATAACCCAAATTTGCTCTTTAGCGTTTGTTTTTCGGATGAGTGTTCGTATTTTTTGAACGAGATTGTTAATCGCCGTAATTGTAGCAATTGGGCCGATCAAAACTCATACATATTCCATGAAGTTTACACTCAAAATCCTCAAAAATGAAAGGCGTGGGCTGGAGTTTATGACGATCGCGTTGTTGGTCCTTTTTTTCTACAAGGTAATCTAACAGGAAAAATGTATTTGGATTTAATACGAGATCATGTTCATCAAGTAATAACTGAAAGTATGGATCAAAATGGCCGTTACAATGTGAATGAGTTGATGTTTCAAGAAGACGGAGCACCTCCATACTATGCCCTTGCTGTTCGTCAGTATCTGGACGAAACATTTCTTGGTAGATGGATTGGCCGAAGAAGAGCAGTGGAGTGACCTGCGAGGTCACCAGATTGAGGATCTTCAGACTTCTTTCTGTGGGGACACATAAAAGCTAAATTTTATAGTACTCAGCCAGAATCCCTAAATGATTTGGGTCAACGGATCAACAACGGTTGCCGGCAAATTACCCTAGAAATGCCTCAGAACGTCCGAAACCGTTTTCAACAAAACCTGTACTACTGAATGGTCAACATTTCGAAAATTTAAATT
>JABXWE010040262.1:0-12454 GCA_014611495.1 Limonius californicus
AATCACTACTGGGGTTGGAATTACCCCAGATAGGCAAAATTCTTAGTTAGGGTGTACAATGGGCCAAATGTGGCCTAAGTGCTTAGAGATGCTTGGAAAACCGCGTCCTAGATCTCGCTCTTTCAAAGCAAGCAAGCAAGCAAGCAAGCATAAAGCTCAGCTTTGCTAGGGAAACGAGGATTACGTGGTTGTTGAAGGTTGTTTAGAGACCAGTTTTGCAATCCTATTTGCTTTCATGTTGCCATAGTTACCTACATGTGCCTTGATCCATTCCAGGGCGACGACATAATCTTTGAGATATCTTCAAGAGCTTCATAGCACAGTAGTACCACTCCTGATGTAATTCTGCAACCTGCCTAGGACTAGTACCGCTGGTTTGCTATCGCCGAAGGTTCCAATACGTTAGATCCCGATTTGTCGTTCAAGAATTGTGTTTGTACCGTTCAGTATGTTCACTACCTGCGCTTGCAAGACAGTGGCTGTTTGGCCTAGTTCATTCATTGTACATTGTAGATTTTTGGGAGGGTTACCCCACGTGCACTTAGGCCACATAGATGGGCCCATTGTGATGCCTCCCTAGCAGTAGGCTGTTTAGCTTAATCATACGCTTAGATTTAGGTCCTTGGAGAACACTTTAGTTTACTTGCTGCGTTAACAAGTCTGATCCTGGGTGTCCAGATGAGTGCTCCATAACATAGCATAGGCATGATCATGGTAGCGTACAGCCATACAGTCATTCTAGGAGAAGGCCCTCAAGATTTAACCAAAGCGCGGCAACACTGCCAGAAGCCTATACATGCCTTCAAGTGATTTTTCCAATTCTGTTTTTGGCAAAAATAATTCCCAGGAATTTGACACACTCTGAAAAACGAGAAATGCATGCGAAATGCAGTACTATAATGTAAATCAATATTCTGTATTTTTTCACTAATTATCATAATTATATAATGTTAAAAACACACAAATGAGCGGAGCCTAGATGTAAGTTGTGTATTTTGTATATATGTGTAACTACTAACGAATCACATAAACGATTATTATTTATTAGTGTGGTGGTAGTTCAGTTGGTAGAGCGCTCGCTTTCTCAGTAAAGCGTCGATTCTGGCTTGGGTTCAAAACTTACTTGTAGTTACTATTACTGATTTATAAAATTCTTATCTGCAACCCACCACATACAATTTCCCAATTCGGCTTGCAACCGTGGGGTCTTAATGCTAAAAACCTTCTCTGGAATTTAAACGGTTAAACTGTAGGTGTTTCCCGTGTTTCTATCTTAGCGCTAAGGAGAAACACGTGGCAGAGAAAATAGGCCGATGCCCAGCAGTGAGGCGAAGAGGCTGTCAATGAATGATGTTGTACAGGATGTTTTTGTAATTTATGTTAAGTTTAAACCTGCTAGTATGAGATTTAAGATAACGAAAACTTTAAGCAGTGTATATTAAATTAAATTTATATAACAAAATATTAAGAAATAAAAAGATTTATGGTTAAGAGTTCCTCTTAAAGCAGTTTGTAAAGCACAAAGTGTGTAATTAAAATAACAATCCGTTTGTAAATTGCACGAGCAAGCAAGGCAAAATTTAGTCGTTAATTTACATTCAGCACGTGCGTTAGCAATAACGCTAAATGCATGTTTGTGCGCGCATTTGATTAAATAACAGCTACATGTTATAATTATAATTAATTAGATGCGACTCTTATTAAACACTACGACACTTTAAACAAGTTCTCCGTATCTGATTCGCCCACATCAGCATTTACATATACAGTCGCATATAACATAATAACATTTGTCAACGAACTTGTTTATGCAAATGTTATATTTATAGCGTTGAGTTTCACGTCTCACATAATTTTTATGAATGAAACACTTTTCGCTGCATTTATTGAAGTGTGCATCTTACCGCAGAGGGCGGTAAGGCGGAAAATTGCTCGCGGCTCCAGATAAGCCATCTCACGTTGTTGTGTGAGCCGAGATCATCACAGAACGTGGAAAGTTCAAGAATATAAAAAATAATATTCGTGGGAGAGACGAGTTGGCAGGCTGCGACGAATTTTGATTAGTTCGCTCTTTGAATAATCGCGGGCACATCTTTAATTCCATTTAGATACCATTTGCGGTGAACTCAAATATTCATCTGCTAACCGAAGAGTTCGTCGCCATTACCTTCTCGGGATTCTTGTATTTTCCGTAATATGTCATAACTTGCTTTTGAATAAAATATTTTTCGGATTAAAGACCATGGTTGGGCTTCTATTTTAATGTCTAGTCTATGGAAGGCTTCAGTTAAATTTTTCTTTGGCTACATGAGAGGTTAGGCTTTAATTGATAGTTATTAGCATTGCCTTCATGGATAAGTCAGTTAATTTGATTCGTAAATTTCGATGCTTGTTATGATTTTAGCAACTACTTGGTTGTCTTCAGAATTAACACACAGACAGTTAATAATATCTTGCAGCTAGTTAGCTTACACTAAAAGCTTAATGTCAGCTAAATCTGAAGGTTGAATTAACCTTCTTAGGACTTTCGTAATTTTCTTAAACTGCTGTTTCTGTCAGTAATATTTTTGAAAGGAAGACAATTTTTAAGTTACTAGTTTAATTTGTTAATTGTTTGCTAGTTTAATGCCTAGCCCATTGATAGTTTCAGTTCCAATTAGTGAAAGGTTTTCTTTCGTGCTATGGTAGGTTAGTCTTTGATTAATACATCTATTTGTATTGCCTGCGTGGTTAAATCAATTTGTTTGATCCAGATGTCTGTTATGATTTTAGCAACTACTTGGTTGTCCTGAAAATTAACACGCCGACAGTTAATAATTTCTTGCAGCTAGTTAGATTACACTAAAAGCGTAATGTCAGCTAATTGAAAAGTCGATTAACTTCTATAGACTTGCGTAATTATTTCTTATCTGCCGTTTTCTGAAGTAATATTTTTTGAAGGAAGACAAGTTTTAAGATTGCTGTTTAAATGCCTGTAGCCCACTCTGATATTTCAGTTTCAATTAGTGAGAGGTTTCTTTCGTGTATGTGGTTGTCTTTGATTCATACAGCTATGTATTGCTATGCGTGTTTAAATCCAAATTTGTAATTGTTCCAGATGTCTGTTTGATTTCAGTACTACTTGGTTGTTCTGAAATCTGACACGCGACAGTTATATTTCTGGCAAAGACTGTTAGATTCACTAAAGCGTAAATGTCAGCTACAAATCTGAAGTTGAATTAACTTCTTATGTGACTTGCGTTAATTTTCTAAATCTAGCCGTTCGGCTGTTAGTAATAATTTTTTGAACGGAAGCCGTTTTTAGATTTGCTATTTAGTGCCTAGGCCATTGTAGTTTCGAGAGTTTCCAATTAGTTGAAGGTTTCTTTCGTGCTTTATGGTAGCGTTAGTCTTTGATTAACATCTTCCTGTATTGCCTGCGTGGTTAATCAATTTGTTTATCAGATGTTGTTATGTTCTAAAATACTTGGCTTGTTCCTGAAATTAACACGCGACGTTAATAATTTCTTGCAGCTAGTTAGATTACACTAAAAGCGTAATGTCAGCTAAATCTGAAAGTTGAATTAACCTTCTTAGGACTTGCGTAATTTTCTTAATCTGCCGTTTCTGTTAGTAATATTTTTGAAAGGAAGACAATTTTTAGATTGCTAGTTTAATGCCTAGCCCATTGATAGTTTCAGTTCCAATTAGTGAAAGGTTTTCTTTCGTGCTATGGTAGGTTAGTCTTTGATTAATACATCTATTTGTATTGCCTGCGTTGTTAAATCAATTTGTTTGATCCAGATGTCTGTTATGATTTTAGCAACTACTTGGTTGTCCTGAAAATTAACACGCCGACAGTTAATAATTTCTTGCAGCTAGTTAGATTACACTAAAAGCGTAATGTCAGCTAAATCTGAAAGTTGAATTAACCTTCTTAGGACTTGCGTAATTTTCTTAATCTGCCGTTTCTGTTAGTAATATTTTTGAAAGGAAGACAATTTTTAGATTGCTATTTTAATGCCTAGCCCATTGATAGTTTCAGTTCCAATTAGTGAAAGGTTTTCTTTCGTGCTATGGTAGGTTAGTCTTTGATTAATACATCTATTTGTATTGCCTGCGTGGTCAAATCAATTTGTTTGATCCAGATGTCTGTTATGATTTTAGCAACTACTTGGTTGTCTTGAAAATGAACACGCAGACAGTTAATAATTTCTTGCAGGTAGTTAAATTACACTAAAAGCGTAATGTCAGCTAAATCTGAAGGTTGAATTAACCTTCTTTAGGACTTTCGTAATTTTCGTAATCTGCTGTTTCTGTCAGTAATATTTTTAAAAGGGAGACAATTTTTAAGTTGCTATTTTAATGCCTAGCCCATTGATAGTTTCAGTTCCAATTAGCGAAAGGTTTTCTTTCGTGCTATGGTAGGTTAGTCTTTGATTAATATATCTATTCGTATTGGCTGCGTGGTTAAATCAATGTATTTGATCCAGATGTCTGTTATGATTTTAGCAACTAGGTACTTAGTTGTGCTGAAAATTACATGCAGACAATTAATAATTTCCTGCAGGTAGTTAAATTACAATAAAAGCGTAATGTCAGTGCAGTCTGAAAGTTAAATTAACCTTCTTAGGACTTTCGTAATTTTCGTAATCTGCTGTTTCTGTCAGTAATATTTTTTAAAGGAAAACAATTTTTAGGTTACTATTTTAATGCCTAGCCCATTGACAGTTTCAGTTAAATCTTCCAGGTAGTGAACATTTTCCGTTTGTGGTATGGCTGGTTAGTCTTTGATTAATACTTATTCGCGTTGCCTGCGTGGTTAAATCAATTTGTTTCTTCCAGATGTCTGTTATGGTTTTTGCAACTACTTGGTTGTTCTGAAAATGAACAAGCAGGCAGCTAATAATTTCTTGCAGCTAGTTAGATTACACTAAAAGCGTAATGTCAGCTAAATCTGAATGTTGAATTAACCTTCTTAGGACTTTCGTAGCTTGCGTAATCTGCTGTATTTGACAGTAATAGAAAAGAACACAATTTTTAGGTTGCTAGTCTAATGCCTAACCCACGGGCACCTTCAATTAAATCTGTAAGAATTTTTCTTTAGCTACATGAGAGGTTAGGCTTTAATTAAAAGTTATTAGCATTGCCTTTGCGGTTAAATTACTTTGTTCGATTCATGTGTCCTTTATGAGTTTAGCAACTACAAGTTGATTGCCCTGCAAATTAATATTCCGACAATCAATAATTTCTTGCAGAAATTTAAATTACACTAATGGCGTATTCTTAAATACCCTGGCAGCTAAATTCACCTTCTTAGGACTTTTGTAACTGGCGTAATCTACTGTTTGAGGATACGACATTTTTGGAACAAGCAATGATATTTAGGATGCTATATTAATGTCTAGTTCATTAAAGGCTATAATTAAATCTTTCAGTTAATGAAAATGCTTCGTTCGAGATTAGGTAGGTTAGTGTTTGATTAATACTTATTCGCATTGCTTGCGTGATTAAATGAGTTCATTTTTTATCCAGATGTCTGTTATGATTTTAGTAGGTAACTACTTGGTTGTCCTGAAAATGAACGATTAATAATTTCTTGCGGATAGTTAAATTACTCTGAAGGTTAAATTAACCTTCTTAGGACTTTCATAATTTGCGTAATCTGCTGTTTCTGCCGGTATAATTTTTGAAGAAAAGGCAATTCTTAGGTTGCTATTTTAATGCCTAGCAAATTGATAGTTTCAGTTAAATCTTCCAGTTAGTGAAAATTTGTCGTTCGTGCTATGGCAGTTTAGTCTCTAATTAATACTGTTCGCATTACCTGCGTTGTTAAATGAATTTATTTGATCCACATGTCTGTTATGATTTTAGCAACTACTTGGTTGTCTAAAAATGAACACGCAGACAGTTAATAATTTCTTGCAGGTAGTTAAAATACACCAAAGGCGTGTTTTTTAGATACCCTGTCGGTAAAATTAACCTTCTTAGGACTTTCGTAATTTTCGTAATCTGCTATTCTTGCCAGTGATGTTTTAGAAAGGAAGACAATTCTTAGGTTACTATTTTAATGCATAGCCCGTTGATAGTTTTAGTTAAATCTTCCAGTTGGTGAAAATTTTTCTTTGGTTACATGAGAGATTAATTAATAGTTATTAGCATTACCTTTGCGGTTAAGTTAGTTTATTCGATTCATGTGTCTGTTATGAGTTTAGCAACTACAAGTTGGTTGTCCTGAAAATTAACATTCTGACAATCAATAATTTGTAGCATATATTTAAATCATACTAAAGGGGTAATTTTAGATAGCCTAGCGGTTATATTAACCTTCTTAGGACTATCGTAACTGGCGTAATCTGCTGTTCCTGTCAGTAATATTTTTCTAAAGAAGACAAGAATAAGTTGCTATTGTAATGCCTAACTCATTGATGGATTCAGTTAAATCTCCCAGTTAGTGACAATGTTTCATTGGTTGCATGTGAGGATAGATTTTAATTAATAGATATTAGCATTGCCTTTGCGATTATGTTAATTTGTTCGGTTCATGTGTCTGTTATGAATTTAACAACTACAAGTTGGTTGTCCTGAAAATTAATATTTAGACAATAAATTATTTCTTGCAGAAATTAATATTATACTAAAGGCGTATTTTTAGATACCGTGGCGGTTAAATTCACCTTCTTAGGACTTTCGTAACTGGTATAATCTCTGTTTGAGGATACAAAATTTTTGGAACAAACAATAATATTTAGGATGCTATATTAATGTCTAGTTCTTTAAAGGCTTCAGTTAAATCTTCCAGTTAGTGAAAAATTTTGGTTGGTACTATTGTACGTTAGTTTGTGATTAATACTTTTTCGCATTGCTTGCGTGGTTATATCAGCTTATTTGATCCATATGTCTGTTATGATTATAGCAACTACTTGGTTGTCCTGAAAATTAAGATGCAGACAATTAATAATCTTTTGCAGCTAGTTAAATCACACTTAAAGCGTAATGACAGTTAAGTCTGAAGTTTAACTTAACCTCCTTAGGACTTTCGTAGCTTGCGTAATCTGCTGTTTTTGCCAGTAATATTTTTTTTTAAGGAAGACAATTTTTAGGTTGCAATTTTAATACCTAAAATTTTTCTTTTTAGCTACGTGTGAGGTTAGGTTTTAATTAATAGATATTAGCATTGCCTTTGCGGTTAAATTAGGTTATTTGATTCATGTCTGTTATGGGCTTAGCAACTACAAGTTGGTTGTCCTGCAAATTAACTTTTCGACAATGAATAATTTCTTGCAGAATATCAAATTACACTAATGGCGTATGTTTAGATACTCTGGAGGTTAAATTAACCTTCTTAGGACTTTCGTAACTGACGTATTCTAGTGTTTTTGCCACTAATATTTTAGAAAGCAAGACCATTCTTAGATTGCTATTCTAATGCCTAGCCCATTGATAGTTTCAGTTAAATCTTCCAGTTAGACATTTTTCTTTGGTTACACGAGAGATTAGGATTTAATTCATAGTTATTGGCATTGCCATTGTGGTTAAGTTAGTTTATTTGATTCATGTGTCTGTTACGAGTTTAGCAACTACAAGTTGGTTGTTCTAAAAAATAATATTCTGACAATCAATAATCTCTTGCAGAAATTTAAATTTTACTAAAGGTATATTTTTTGTTACCCTGGCTGTTAAATTAACATTCTTAGGACTTTGGTAACTGGCGTAATCTACTGTTTGAGGTTACAACAGTTTTGGAGCAAACAGTAAATTTATGATAGGTACTGTATTCATGCCTAGCTCATTACTTTAGTAATTTAGTTAAATCTTTAAGTTAGTGAAAATTGTTCGTACGTGCTATGGCAAGTTAGTCTTTGATTAATACTCATTCGCGTTGCCTGTCTGATTAAATCTGTTTATTTGATCCAGATGTTTGCTCTGATTTTAGCAATTACTTGATTGTCCTGAAAACGAACACGCAGACGATTAATAATTTCTTGCAGGTAGTTAAATTACACTAAAATTGTAATGTCAGTTAAGTCTGAAGGTCAAATTAACCTTCTTAGGACTTTCGTAATTTTCGTAATCTGATGCTTTTGCCAGGAATACTATTGACAAGACGATAATAAAATTCTTTTTCAAGAAAAGCGAATAGTTTATATGATTTATAAACAATTGGGCATCCCTCAAGCATATAACGATTATAAACAAATAAGAACTGAATTAAACGGTAAAATAAGAAGAATATAGCAGAACTCCTGGCAAAGATTCTCGAAAACACCTGGAACATGCCTTCTTTGGACAGTAGAAACAAATATAGAGAATTATTAGGAACAAGAGGAAAGAGATAAGGGAATATATTGCAATACAGAAAATTGAAACAAATACCAGGATTGACTATTTCACCTATCTCTTTGGAGCAGATGATAGCACAAATGGGAATATTGACATAAATGAAACGCCTGTTGAAATAACACAAGAAGAAGTAATAGCTGCACTTAGAGGACTGAAGAATAGGAAGTCCCCGGGAGAAGATAATATAGCAGACTAGTTATTGAAATATGGCGGCTCAGTTCTAACAACTTAAATTACGCAATTGTTAAGTACGATTATACAAACACAAACAATACCACTAGAATGGAAAACTAGTATTTTAATTACCATGTTCAAAGAAGGAGATAAAGCAAACCCCGAAAATGACAGAGAGACAAATCTATTAACTACAACATTAAAATTAACAACTAAGATACTTACTAATAAATTAAATGCAATAACAAAACTAGAAGAAGAACAGCAAGGGTTCTGCAAAGGAAGGTTTTGTGTTGATACAATATTTGTAGTGAGACAAATAATAGAAAACACGCTTTAATTTAACAGAACGCCATATCGGTGCTTTATCGTTTTGCAGAAGGCTTTTGATAGGGTAAGATTAGAAGAAGTTGTTAAGGTGTTACAGCAAACGAAAATCCGAGTTCGTCCAATAAAATTAATACAATAAATATGGAAGGACAGCAAAATCAAAATAAAGTGCAACGGTCATATAACGAAACCAATAGAGATGAAAAAGGAATTAGACAGGGAGACTCTTGAGTCATCTATTATTTAATATGATAATAAATAATAAAAGGAATTAAAAACCCGAAGGGGTATAGAATGGGGAGAAATATTTTTAATATAGTGGCATATACAGACGACGCCATACTACTGGCGGAAAATGAGGACGATTTGCAGAGTACTGTATCGATTTAATAAAAAAATGTAAGTAGTTTAATACGACTATAACTACGGAAAAGACGGAAACAATGAAAATCGCTAAAGATCCAGTAAGATGTAAATCAGAGGTGGAGAAAGTTATTATAGAACAAGTAATGGAAATTAAATATCTGGGGGTTGTGCTAACTAGCAATGGTTAAATAGAAAAGGAAATCAAGCATCAGATAATGAAGGCTAATCGAGTTGCGAACTGGCTAAACCGAATTATATGGAACAACATATACATCGAGCAAGAAACGAAATGTAGAATATATGAAAGGGTTGTGAGACCCATTATATCAAGCAGCAAGGTGAAGATATTGGGAAAAGCATGATGGGATAGAATCCCCAATAAAAATATAAGAGAAAGTTGCGATATCGGATATTTCGGATTGGATTATCGATAGAAGAAATCAGTGGAACGAACATATCGACAGAATGGATGAAGGAAGAATAGTAAAGAAGGCCTGAGATATTAAACGCCATGGAAGAAGATCAATAGGACGACCGAGAAAAACTTGGAGAAACAGCTTATAGAGTGAAAACTCGATTGGTTAAATGAACTGGCTAATAGCTTAAGAAAGAAAAAGAAGAAAAAGAAGAAGAAGAAGAGGAAGAAGGAGAAGATGAGAAGACGAAGAAGAAAAAGATGAAGAAGGAGAAGAAGAAGAAAAAGAAGAAGAAGAAGAAGAAAATAATTTTTAGGTTGCTATTTTAAGGCCTAGCCCATTGACAGTTTCAGTTAAATCTTTCAGTTGGTGAACATTTTTCTTTGGCTACATGAGAGATTAGGATTTAATTCATAGTTACTAGTATTGCATTCGGGGTTACGTTAGTTTATTTGATTCGTGCGTTTGTTATGTGGTTAGCAACTACTAATTGGTTGTCCATAAAACTAACATTCTGACAATCGATAATTTCTTGCAGATATTTAAATTATTCTGAAGGGGTATTTTTAGATACCCTGGCGGATAAATTAATCTTCTTAGGAGTTTCATATCTTGCGTAATTTATAGTTTTTCATAGAATATTTCTGATACACACAGCAATATTTAGGTAGCTATTTTAAAGCCTAGTCGCATATAACTATACACGACTTGATTTGATTATTTCAATCTTAGAAAACTTGGAAGTTAACAACCAATTCTTATGCATATACAACTATTGGTTGACGGTTTTTCTGCGTCTGATGAAATGTTTTGAACAGTGAAGCTCAGAATATTTCTTAACAATGTATTTTGTGTAAGACGATGTTTACATCGAATCGGCACGTCCAAGGTTAATTGTAGCATTTACTTTCCTATTTCCTTAGTATTTGCTGTAAGGAATTTCATAATAACGGCTGACATTGATAAACACAAAAAATGTAATATTGTTAAATATGAAACAGGCAAACTTATAACGGAATATTACAGAATTACGTCACCCGAAAGTAAAATCGAAATAGATCTTGTTAACATTATAAAAAAATTAATTAATTCCCCTCTTCCGAAGTTGATTGGAAACATTTTAAAGATAAATGGTAACTTCTTCTAACAAATAAATATAAACCTTCTCCAGTTTCAATGCAAGATATATTGTGTACTGTGTGCAAGATTATGAAATAAACACTCAACATAATGTAGCTCACTGATAATTAATCATGTAAATGTTTGTTGTTTAGGAGTCAAGTTAGCTAGAACATAAGTTAACCTGGTTTCCTAAAAGGAAAGATTATTTCGTTAATGAGTTGTAGCTGTAGAATGTCTTCCAACAATACAACCAACCCGTTTTTCTCTTTTACAGACAAATATTATAATGTTAGAAACGCGTAAAGATCTGGTTTATAGTAATACGTTTTGCATGCACCAAATGTTGAGACAGCTGGAAGGGGCACAGAATTGATATACGTTTAGGGGGCCTCGTAGGGTACTCCCCACGATTTGTTGAGTAACTTACTTAAAAAAGTATGAAGCTGTATGTCAATGTAAGTTACCTGCTCAGTGGCTTATCTACATCTCTAACGTGCTGAAGCTGGACTTGTTAAATGTATTTTATATTCCTCTGAATGCCCGCCCAGTTAAGAATTTATTTAATGGAATATCCTACAAATGTTTATGCGTTTGTTTTCTGCTGATTCTTCTGTTTTCGTCTTAGTAAGATATAAACATTTTTACAGTTTAGGGGTGAAAAGGACATTCTAAGTGATAAATTATCATCGGTGAGGATAAATTAAAAATAATTTTCCTGAATCATTGGCAGCCTTCTCTGCCACGTGTTGCTCCTCAGGGCTAAGGTAGAAACACGAGGGATATACAGTTTAACGTTGACTCCGAACGACAAACATTCTACAGAAGGTTTTTAGCATTAAGATACCACGGTTGCCAGCCGGATTGGGACACTGTGTATGGTGGGTTGCAGACAAGATGTTTATAAATTTGCGTAGTAATGCTTAGGTTTCGAACTCAAGCCAGAATCGACGTTTTACTCAGAAAGCGAGCGCTCTACCAACTGAGCTACCATCACACAATGTAGGAAAAATGATAATATTTACAATTAATTCAATTAATAGACTTATACCCAAGAGAATGCAAAAATATCATAAATATGGATTAGCGTTTTTAGCAGATCAGTAACATATTTTGAGGGTAAAACTAAACGAGGTGGTAGTATTTTATAATCCGCCCGAATAGGGTGCTAAATATAATTATTTCTTGCATATTTTCGGGTTGTTGTAAGTTACAGTTCAATGCAATAGTTATTTACAATAAACGACCTCCTCCTAATTTCAGCGATATCTAATATTTGCCCATGTTTGTTATTGTTTAGTAGTGGGTACATTTTTCTGTTTTTGTTTTTATAGGACATACAATTTGTATATTGTAAAGTGAAAAAGGTATTGTAAGTAATGAAATATCATCGTGAGGGTGGTTTTAAAATAATTTTCCTGAATACAATGACAATTTTTACGATTAAGGAAGTGGAAAGTGCATTTTAAGCTATGAATAGTGAGAGAATGTGAAAATAACATAAATATGGATTAGCATTTTTAGGGAATTGATAGTGCATTTAAAGCAAAATATATAGAAGGTGGTAGTATTTCTATATTTTGACCGAATAGGGTGCGAAATATAACTTTCGTACATATGTTCGGGTTCTTAAAACTCACAGTTAAATGTCATTTACAACGAACCACCTTATTCTAGTTCCAGCTATCTCTAATATTTGCCGATGTTTGTTATTGTTTAGTATTTTT
>JABXWE010040267.1:0-15211 GCA_014611495.1 Limonius californicus
TATGTTAAATATTAGTAGATCAGTACATACACTAAAGTAAATAGGCAAGGGGCCGAGCTTAGCCGAAGGAAAATTTACGGTTATTTAAAAGTGGGCGATGTGGTCACGTTGGGCGTTCTGTCCCTGTCCTAACTTTGGGCGTTGTGGACATTTTGGGAGATGTGGTCCTATTCAGAATTGGGCAATGTGGTCGCGTTGGGCGTTGTGTCCCTCTAGTAATTTTGGGCGTTGTGGGCATAATGTAGCGTTGGGCGATATGGACTTTGGGCGAAGTGTCCTAGACCCCTATATATAGGAAGGGCTGTTTCTCGCCGGGATGGCCTGTGGAAATTTTTACACATTAACAGTAACTAATAATTTAACATTCACCGATAGGCTCGCAAAATCGAGTATGTGTACGTATCAAGGATACATTCGCAAGAGCTCGGGGTCTTATAGTCAGACTTGTGCGCGCTACTCTTAAAGTAAACACACAAGCATTCAAGTCCCCATTTCATCAGACCCCAGTAAAGCTTGGAATACACTAGCAACAATACATTATTAAGTAATAGTAGTATAGTAGCATTGCGGTCTCCACATTTCTACTAACAGAATCCCACGAGCATCTTAACAGCTCATCTTTGCCACCGTGGCAGGACCGTCTTTGGTAATAATTGGTCGGGGTGGAGTGTAATTGACAGGGCCATCTTCAGCAGATGTTGTCTGATATGCCTAACCTGTAACGAGTACCGGGCAACCGAATGTTACCACCGGCCAATAGGATTACCCATATTATTGAGAGCACCCAACGACCTCTACAAGTCTTGTGAAAGACAGGTTGTTTCACAGGCCATTCAGCAAAAAGTACTATGCAGAGATCATTGACTGGTCAAGCAGGTCGAGGTCGAATCACATAATCACGCCGGGTCACCGACTCGCTATCCAATCCAAGACGATATGCTCAGCTCCAGGACCCTTAGCAAGTTCGCTGGCTCCCAAGCACTACCACATGCCTCAATCATAATAACACAGTAATTACTACTACTATTATTATTGTTTGTTTGGGCTTTGGCCTCGGCATGCCTTTCGTCACTGCGACCCTTAGTGGTTCTATCGTAACTTAGAAGCCCTTTCCCGTGTTAGAGAAGTTAAAGGCTGTTGAAAAACCTAAGAATGTCTCTGAGATTCAAGTCCCTTATTTCGGTAGGTGTGCTAGTCTCCTTCCCGAAAATGTTGTGTCTACGTCGGCCGACAGCATCGCATCTACATAGGATGTGTTCAGCCGCTTCTACTGCCTCATTGCATAGGCGGCATATTTGGTTCTCAGCTTTACCAATCTTAAATAGATGGTATTTTAGTGGAGTGTGGCCTGTGAAAAGATCAGTTATGGTCTGCAGCTCCTTCTTGCTGTGAGAGACAACGCGTTCCTTGCTTTGTTTTGCGAAATAGTTATAAAATGTTTTGCCTGACGTTGTCCTGGTGTGTTTTCCCAGTACGAGGATTTCATTTATTCCTCCCATAGGCTGACATCGTGCTTAATGTGGCGTTTCTGTATTCCACAACAAGGTTCAGGCCCAGTGTATGCCGTTGTTACACCTCTTTTTGTGAGTACATCGGCTTTTTCATTGCCTGGTATACCCTCGTGCCCTGGAACCCACCATAGGGTTACGTGGTTTTTGCTGGCCAGTTGCTTGAGGTTGCGCGGCATTCCCAGACAAGCTTTGATTCACAGATATAAGCTTTCAGAGCCTTTATTGCTGCTTGGCTGTCTGTTAGAATATCAATTGTTGCACCTTAATAACCTTTCCTGAGGTTTATTTTAGTGCAGAGGTTTATGATGGCATACACCTCAGCTTGGAAGATGGTAGTTCTGGTTCCAAGGGCTTCACAAATGCGTCAGCCTGGGCCGTATACGCCCGCACCAGCACCTCCTTCCCCCATCCTTGACCCATCCGTGTACCATTGGAGCGATCCTCTTTTAAATGGAGGCACTCCTGTTGACCATATTTTCCGGTCCGGAATGTTCACTTTGAAGGGTTGGTCAAAATTGTATGTTATTTGCATAACGTCTGATACGGTGTAGGCAGTTCGCTCTAAATGGGCGAGGTTTAAAATTTCCAAGTGGCCTGTTAGGTCCCCTGATTTAAAATGGTTTCTTTCCGTGCGTCAGCGCATGTAATAATAATAATAATACTACCAACAGTACTACGTCAACAGAAGCATTTTCTACAGCTTCGTAGAGCAACCTCCATGTCACATACCAATTGCTCATCCACACCACCTTAGAGGCAGCAACAACATAAGTAAACACTCCACAGTTATTCAACACAGTTCGATATTCATTTCTCCCGACACGTAAACATTTCTTTATTCGTCTGAGAACCCACGCATTCGGCCACTTCTTATTGACTACTCTAATTTTTCCTAAATCCTACCTAAAACTACCGCTCGGCAAAACTCATAAACGTAAGTTAGTTGACAGCACGGCTAGTTTATCAACCAATGCGTTTAATAAACTGTTAAATACAAGTGGTTAAAATTAAAGCGGAATTTCGTAGATAAGGCGCTGGTGTTTTAACCATTACGTTTAACAAAACAGATTTATGGGCAAATACAAGGGCAAACAAAATATAAAATAATCAGTACAAAAATCTTATTCCTACATAGGAATATGTATTTCTATTTGTCATTGCTTGATATTGTTTTTCATTTGCACTCCAACATTTATTTTCCAATTATTTTAAACAATGGAGTTTCGAATTCTTCTGCTGTAAAGGAAACTCACTTTATCTTTGAACACCATTTTTGACGTTAATTATGGTCGCGGGATCAAACTAATAGAGTAGGTCGTGATAAGGCACCTTAACGTTGGTATTACTGTTTGTCCACCTACCTAGTTGAAATGTGCAGCTACTATTACCAATCACAAATAATTTTTATTCTTTATTTACATTTATTTTGACTAGTATTCAGGGGTTCGGGGTTAATTGTATCTTATCAAACGATAAGAGAAAGGTTTTACGGTATTGTCAAGTAAGTTTTTGGTTCTTGTTTATATTTAAAATGTTGTATTGCGAGAAAACGGTACGAAAATTAAACTACAAGAGCACAAAACCCCATCCTATTTTCATTGTGCACAATACGTCTACACATATCAAGCGACTGGTTAAGACATTCTGTCCGCCGGAGCCGTTTCCAAAAAATATCCTTAGCCCCAAAATCACGACAGAATTCCAGGAAATGCCTCGAAAAGTGTATTTCATCCGCTTTTCCCGGACTTTCAGCTTTTAGCCTGCGCCCATCGATGAAAACATACCAGACAGCAATAACTCTCAGGACAACCAAAAAATGTCATAAGATGGGCTATTTACGAATTATGGTAATTAAATGAAACTACCAAACGTGCAAATTCAAACGCGCGAAACCCAAACGAACGTACAATTTTATTAATGTAACTTATAAATTTTTTTACTATCAGCTTTGCTATTACCTACGGTCTACAACCTAAAAGAAATTATTTAAAATTCCTATTTATGAAGGCTCGAGTGGCTCAGTGGTAAGAGAGTCAGGCTTTGGCTGTAATAGTCCAAACGCTTCTTGGTTCGAATCACTCCAGGGGCCAGGAAAATTTTCTACTTCCCCGGTTCGTTGGTACTGGTCCCAGTCTCCATTTGCCATTGAGGATCAAATGAATGGCTCTCCGCATGTTATGGTCGCACTAGAGGAGTAACAAGACTCTGCACGCATACACCTGACACCAGCAGAGTCGGGCCCTATTGTGCATTGCACAAACTAACTTAATCATGCCTCACATTAAAACGATTTGTCTACAAGCCTTTGAAAGCTCCCTAATAATAATAAATTGGTTGTTACCTTCTTCGAGTTACTCTTGTTCAGTTTTTTGAAACTTTCCTTTCCCAGTTTTAGTGCCATTAAGATAGTGTCTAAATTTCAGAAAGTTGTCTTGTTTGATCTGCCTAACCGTCTTTTAATTAAATCTTTAAGTGTAGTATTATGACGTCTTTCAGTTAATTGTACAGGAAAAATTAAATAAAAAATTTACAGTTGTATTCGTATAATTGCAGTATTTACTTTCTTCTTCGTCGTTACATAACCAAACTTTGTAAGTACTTAGTTCTGTCATTAGTTTGTTAATATAATTGCATAATTTCTAGGTCCTTAACATAATTTGAGAATACTGTTCACGCGAAATTTACAAATTTTGAAATTGAAGTGTGAAATGAAAATTAAAAGCAGTCCTATGAAATATATTTCCATTATGTCATCTTTAGGTTTTCCTCTATCGACAAATGATGTAACTACTGTTTGTACAATTTCGTTTTTTACGAACTGTTTGGTTTAGCATGGTTTACCCGATTGAAATTCTAAAAAATAATGGACGAAACCTTAAAAAATAAAACACCAACAGATGAATTGACAACTATATTTTTAGAGTTACATAAAACGTTAGCGAGAAATTTCAAAACATAAACCAAAAGTACCTAAAAATAGTTCTAAATACAAAAGTATTGGCTGTTTCAACTTAATTGCAGCCTGCTTTTATTAAATAAATGTAATCAATGATAATATTCACTAAAACTTAAAAGTACCATACAATCAAGGTTTTGCAGGTGACTGCCATGAACTAAGCAAAATATAAGAGTTTGTTGGTAATCAGGTAAACGGATCTAAAGGTGTTGCGTCCAAAAGGCCGTTGAATATTAAAAATAATAAACAAGGTTGGGGCATATAATTTTGTCTGAACTATTGAACCACCGATCAACCCAGTGGGGTAGGTGGACATACATTGAAACAATCGATTGATAACTTATATAATCTTATATTTTGCTTAGAAGTAGAAGAAAACCTCCACACTCTGAGGTACCGACCTCGCAACTATGCCGCAGAGCGACATAACTTTGAGGTTTTCTCCCGAAGTTGGATGCGGTTTCATCTCGGCCCGAAGGCCGAGCTAACCCACGGCATTCAACAAACTAAACTTGGATGATATCGCACTTTTATTTTTTAAGAGAACGTCTCCATTTTTCAACTGCTGTCTATTTCACAATTTGGATGGAAAGTCATCTGCGATGACGAACGCTGTGGCAAAACTGGTCTCTGCAATGCAATACAATTAGAAATTATCAATGGAATTTACTAGTATAGTATTTTCTAAATACGGTTTTAGGTTTAACATGCACAGATAAACTATAAAATTCTTGGATGTAGATTTATATATTTTGTACTTGCCGCTATTCTGTCTAGATTACATATATTTTGCGCATTTTATGCTTAGATCTAAAGATCCAGATCCGAAGAACTTTAGCGATATAAGAAAACACTGCGTGTACAAGGCCTTTCTGCAGTACCTTTTTTAAGTGTTATTTTATTTTGATTTAATTAAAAGTAATGTGAAGATTCCTGTAAGGGCAGCTGAGAGTGATTGTTGCGCCCCTTTATTTACGGGGCTAGTAAATTTACATTTCTATTAGGAACAATTGCGTGAAAAGGTAAGTTCCATCACGCACAACTTTCGAATTGGCCGTTTAAAGTAACATGGAGGTTGAACAGTGCTGGATTTAGTGATATTCCCGTTGACACCCTCCCTTATTACGACTTTATCCCGAATTTAATCAGATTTAAGCGCGGTGTTGTTTACAAAAGGAAACCCCCCTCCTCTGAGCTACGCTAGGGCATGCCGTCGTTTATGTGTCACAATTCCGTTTAAGCCCGTGGCAATTTATAAATCATTACCATGCAGATAATATCATTAAGTTTGCTGTTTAGAATTTGCGTCATATCGATGCGCATATGAGAAAATTGTAGTGTTCATAAATGGCCACAGAGGGCAAACAGGTAAATGCTTTACCAATTGTTTACGCCACTACGCCAACGCTAACTACACTTTCTCTTATTTCGCCCGCGTCCTTCATTCATTTCTCCTCATGTAAAATAAATAAATAAAAGCGCTACGAACTTATGAATCAATTTTGAAATCTTGATAGAATTCTATATACAGTTACAAGAGTATTTTGGCAGTTTTTTCATAGATGAGAACATAATTATAACCCATATACGCATGCTTACACACAGAATTTCTCACAAAATTCTGCGTTTGCGCCTTAAAGGGCAATTTCATGTTTATAGAATGCTTATTTTGATTTTCCTTGTTTCAATTGTAAACCCTAAACTTTATTTTGAAAATTGCCACTGCAATGTCCATTTATTAAACTTTAGTCTTAGGTTCTTAGTTGACCCTTTTTTTTGCCTACTTCCTCCCTTAATCCCGTTTCGCTTCATTTTCAACTGAAATCGGGTATACTTGTTTACGCTAGCGGGAACGTATTCTACCCGTGGATATTTAATGTGGTACAGGTACAGCAACCGTTTTATGGTATTTAGATAGTATACTTTTCACATTATAAGAGCGAAAATATATTACGATATTTTGTCAAGAAATCATTTAAATTTAATCTAACCTAAGTAAATTTAAGCTAACTCCAAAAAATTCAAATATCTGTAAGTAATGTATGGTAATATATCAAAACAAATTTTACTGATAAAATTAACGAATTTATATATTAATGTCGGTTCCTTTCAGTCCTTTCTGTCTGTTTTACCTTTCTTGGTCACCAACACAAAGCGATGTGTTGGATCAATATAGAAGAACGTTGTGTAATACACTGTACAGTTTTAATCCTGTTATACACAAATTGAAATCTATTACTCCAAGATAATAAATATTTAGGTTATTAGAATGCAATTAATGCCCATTTAAAAAGATCATGCTTTAGATAGCGATACAGTTTACTTGCTTATTTAAAATTTTTAAATACTTACTGAAATAATTAGCAATTATAATTTCAGTTATGTAATTTAATGGAAAAGTCTACGACAGCGCATTAAGTATTTTAAAACGTGGCAGCAAATGCAGCATAACAATAATCTCAAAGTAAACCCGTAATACTGTACAAAACAATTAAACAAATAACGACTGAACGCTGCTCTTTCCATTTCTAAAATATTTACGACCTTCTATTGACAAAATAAAATATTCATAATACTATATACTGATACGTAGCAGTGGGTTTACTATGTACATACATAGGTTCAAACAAACAAACATAAAGGGCGTTTCGACAGGCAATCTAAATGAAAAAATGTACTAACAGGTAGAAAGTTTAGGGAATTGATTATTCCGTTTAGTCGCAACACGCCGACAAATTAATTCACTAAGTGTGTACTTGGAGCTCAACGTTTCGATATTAAAGTACTTCTTTGAAATTTAAAGTATTTGCGGAATTAACGTCGAGTACTCAGTACCTATAGCTAAATAATTATATGCTGCCAATTTTGATCGTATAATTCCGAATTTAAAGGTTAAATGTAATTATTTTCTAATGTATAAACTTTAATATTATAGAAAGCGTCATTAATATAAAAATGATCAAAATTCTATTGCTGATGTAATTACAGCCATTTCTCTAATTTAAGCCAAAATGTTATTAAATTTGTTAATAATACAGAGAAGGCTGTTGTGTCTAGGCTAAATCTGCGGACATCTACGTCCCTTCGTATTTCAGAACATGTTGTGATGTTCGGCCGCTTTTATTGAATTACATGCCCGAAGTTTATTTATCTTTCTGCAAACGTAGCAGTAAACCCGGGCACACTGTTAAGTGCGGGGAAAAGAAAGAAGTCAGGTACCAACTCTTGACCTGAGTGTTACGCAGATTTAAAACTACCTCCGGGCGTCCGAATCAGTGTAATTTACCAAGATAATTACTTTTGCTTGCTACAGTACCATTCACGGTACGTTCGAACATTGGAAATATTCGGTTTCCTACAAATCCTGAAAGTATCGCTTAAAATACTGATTTGGGAAGTGATTTCGAGAGAAGCTAACTGTAACAACTCCACCACTACGTCCAGAGACTGACTCAAGCTTTACACCCCCCTGAAGGGCCAATTTTGCATCAAAAAAGGTAAATTTTCAAAATAATTGTTAGCCACGCTTCAGCTGTCCCACTTAGTTTATTGGAGGAGGCCACCGGAAACGCACGCCGTTAGTTGTGAAATCTTTTTTAGCGATATAAGAAAGTACTGCGTGTACAAGGCCTTTCTGCAGGTATTATTAGCTTAGATTTAATTAGATTAGATTAGATTTAATTAGATTAGATTAGATTTAATTGTTTTGGGGTTCACCTGTGCGTGACCTTGTTTAATATTAAGATTATTCGTTTAAAACTGTGTTTTTTTCAATAGTGTTTATCTTCGTTCGTTACCAAATTATAATCGTTTAACCATTTTGCGTGTATTTTGTCCTCTTCTTTAATTTAATTAAATGCCTTGTTAAACTCAACTCTTATTCTACTTTGATCTTTGTTAAAAGTAATGGGAAGGATTCCTGCAAGGATAAAAGTGATTGTTGCGCCCCTTTGCTTACGGGTCTAGTAAATTCACGTTTTTTATTAGGAACAAATGCGTGAAAAGGTAAGTTCCATCACGCACAACCTTCGGATTGGCCGTTCAAAGTAACGTGGAGCTTGAGCAGTGGCGGATTTAGTGATATTCCCGTTGGCGCCCTCACTTATTACGGATTTATCCAGATCAGATTTAAGCGCGGTGTATTTTACAAAAGGAACCCGCCCCACTCCTCCTCTATGTGTCACAATTTCGTTTAAGCCCGTGACAATGTTTTACGTTTGGAAACAGGTTATTATTGTTTTATCTTGGCGAACATAGGACGCAATAAACCGTGGTATGTAGCTCACAAGTTCAGCTACTATGTTGATAATCTAACTAAAAGTTTCTTCAAACATTTGTTTCCTACCCTCTTTCCGAAATAATATCGTTTCCATTTAGAGTCCCAGTAATATTTTCTAATCTACAATAGTTCCGTGATTTGAGTCAATCTGATTCCTAAATTAATAATTTATTGTATTTGTTATATTCTATTGCAGGCAGCAGCCCTCCTAAACTCTTATCTGTCGACGCCCACGTCGTTCCGTATATTAGAACTTGTCTCCACACACCTTATTATTTAATTTTTAATTTATTTTATTCCATTTTGACAATTTAAATTGACTTTATTAACTCCATAGTAACCGTCATAAAGAGTTCATGATTCACTAGTGAAATCAAAGCGTTTGAATTCACTAGTGAAATCAAACCATTTTAAAAATTTCAAAAACGAACAGATTTTTGTTTATTTCTATTTATTTACTTATTTTACAAAAATATTAACATTGAATATTAGTTTTCGCCTTTGTAAGATGAAATATAAAAGTTACAATTATTCAAATTACTAAATTTTACATCAAATTGTGGATGAAGAGGCAAATTAATGTCTTGATTAGTTTCTTGGTTTGACACGGAATTTGATGCAGAGGAGCTTGCTGCGGAATTCAAGGCAGATCTATTATTAATGATTGTTGATGATTGCTCAATGATTCTTCTCGAAATTTCCATTTTATTGTTCAGAGAATCCTCTATGTATCCTTCGACGACACTATTCGAACGCCAACCGCCGTGTCTCTTTACAACTGCTAAATCTGCTCCAGAGTCTGCTAGTAGAGTTGCACTTGAACGCCTAACACTATGACCCGTGTATTCTAGTGGATTTGAAAGGCCTAGAAATTGTGCAATTTTTCTAGGAATTGTTGAAAAAGTGTTCATTCCTACGGGTTGTACCGTGCATTTTTTGTTCTTGTAATTGATGAACAATCGTTTATGTGATATCTTTTCAGGCCGTAATTTTCTGTACTTTCGGAAAACGTCAATAGCAGAAACAGAGTTACTTCCATTGATGATGGTAAATGTTCTGGGTTTATGAGTCTTCGTGTCCGGAATTTGAACTACAAGTACGCTACCCCTGTCTTCTACATCATCGACTGACATGGCCACCAGTTCACCAATTCTACATCCTCCAAAAATTTCCACCGTAAAAATTACTTTTTGCAATAAATATTCATCATCAGAAGCATTATCTAAGAACCTCTCCATTTCTTCGAGTGTGAACACTTTCGATTTCTTTGGCCTGTGCCCTACAGACTGTTGTTTTAGGAAAGCTGACACTTGATGAAATCTGTAACAATGAATAGTTTAAACTTCATAAATAATAATCATTGCGATATCACAAACCTGCTTATATCAATATTTTCCTTCACGGATAACATTTTCTTCAGTTGGGAATAATACGACCACAGTGATGAAGATTTAGCATTTTTAGACCGTTCCGAAATATAAGCCGAAATAATTTTTTCGTTTACTCCTGTTGCATGTTTTCTCTTCCTCCACTCACAGAAATTCGTATACTCTTTTTCATATGAATGCTTGGATTTTGCTGGCACCACTTTATTCATAGCTTCCAAAGCTTCGTCCAAGACTGCTGAGGGTACAATAACTTCGTTTTCGTCTTGAACTTCTAAAATTCCAGACATTTTTGTCTCGCAAACACACAAAATCCGAAAGCGTCACAACTTTAGAACAATGTAAACAACTGATTGTAGGTGTGAAAATTAGTTTCGCAGTCTACACGATTTCTCGATTGAATTTTTTTTAATTCCACTTTGAATTTTATTCATAAAATCCGTCAAAATGGAATAAAAACATATAAACACCATGTGAATCAAACATATTTATTCACTCAAAGAAATGATCTCACTCGCACTGCGTGCTCGTGATCTCAACATCTTTTCGTGAGTAAACGTATTTTTGATTCACTTGGTGTTTAATATTTATTAGCAAACCTAGAGTAGGGGTAGACCACGAGTTCAGCTAATCACTAAATATTGCATTGCTTTTACATTAAATATATAAAGTGCTAGTGACATAAGTCTTTGATTACTTAATAATAATGAAATTCTAAACAAAGATATAAAATATCTACTTACAGTTAAATTTGGACGAACATATATGCTATACGTTCAAAGTAGTGGTCCTACCGAAAATGTGCCAACAATGAAAGCATATCTACAAAAAATGTATCGCTATAATAAATTCATTTCGATTAGGGCAATTAAAAAAATTAAAATAGTTATGAACCACGCACGATTTAAACACTTACCTTGCAAGTAAGTTGAAAATGCCAAGTTGAACAATATTCGTCCTGTAGTCGGATCAGGAAGCAGCTGGTTCGACTTCAGCACAAATTCTGTTATCAATGTACTGTTGAAGTGCTCTTTTATATGCATTTATTTTTAATAGAGATTGGCGCGGGAATAATAGTTTATTTGTTAGGTAGCATTTGCTCGGAAAATACTGTCCGTAAGGAGTAAGGAAACGTCGGATTCAAACCTGTCGTCGATGCAATCCACTCCAAAACATTTTGACGATAAAGAAGAATCATACCGGATACTTAAATCAATGGAAAACATGCACATCTCATTTTATTTACAAATTGCAACAAGTAACGATGTGTTATCTATACGTCATAGTCTGCAAGATACTATTCATATCACATATTTGCGTCGGGAAAATAAGATCCAAATTCGTTTTTTCCTAATGTCAATGTGTGAACAAAAAATGTTATATAACTAGTTTCAAATATCGCATTTCAGAAGCAATACAGACTACAGTTTTTGGTGTGGTACCTTGTTAACGGTATATTTTTATAAAGTGGTTGCGCTTCTAGCAACTTATTTATTTCATTTTTGTGTGATCTTTTAATAACAGTATATAGGCAACACACTTTTCATACTGTTGCTACCGACAATTGTCGGTAAAAAGTCCCTACTTTTGGTTTACAATAATACAAGTTCATTTCAATTCAAGGACAGCTGATTTGTTGTTGTCGAGATATGATAAACCATATAAAAATGAGTAAATGAAACTATGATTACTATGTAATCTGTTTCTACGAACAATACATATAGTTGATAATTTGGTTGCACACGAATTGCGGTCCCAGTAAGATAGTTAAGTAATCTGGGAACTGAATTGCGGTCCAAAGATTGTATTACTAATAAACTCATAATCTTTAGATGAATTGCGGTCAGAATAAAACTTCAAGTTACCCTTTAAACTGTTGTTAATTTTTTGCCTATTTAACACTTTTTTACAGGTGCTGTCATCATTATTACAGTTTCAAACTATTTTACCTGTAGATGGCTGTAGTTTTCAATTCCCGATATTGACGAAATTTATAATTTTCATATACAATTAAAGCCTTGCCGCGCTCATTGAACATTTTCTCACATTCCTTTTTAACAATTTGTTAAACACAACTGGCTAAAAATAATTTAAAAATTCCTTTTATAATAAAATTTAAAAGACTGCAAGGTTTTCATTGGTAGAAGGCTGAGTGAGTATAAGGGTTGTTGTTGCTTTACTCTTATCGCTAATTTTAAAATGAGTTCAAGAAAACGGTTACAATTTTAACGTATGCTCTTGACCGCAGATCAGGTCAGAGCTTAACGGCCCAGGATCTGCAGTCACTTAAGGATTAAACCGCGACCGCAATTCGGGTACACCCGATAATTTTACAAGTGTCACAAAGAATGAACAACACCCTCTATAAGACAATTATAATATTAGTATTATCTCTTGTTAAGATAACTCACAATCTACAAATACTTCCTGCTTTGCTTCCATCGCTTTGGGGGCGTCCAACTCGTTCCTTTCCTTGTGGCGTCTTATCTCGAACTATTCTTGGAAAACGGTCAGCGTCCGTCCATTCTATCGTTCATTCCACCCATTTCTTTTTGGTTCTTATAAATTTTCTAATGTTTTGCATCTTGCACTTTTGGCGTATTTCTTCACTTGGCACTCTCTCTCTTTCACGGTTATTGTTCTTAACGTTCGCATCTGTTATCGAATGCTAACAGATTTTAATTAACTTCTAAAGGTTAAATAGACCATGCTGTAATTTTATCCGTATCAAACGATATGAGAAAGCTTACGGTATTCTCAATTAAGTTTGTTACTCTTGTTTATATTTAAAATGACCTTATAGTAGAGTTTTATTACGAGAAAACGGTGCGAAAACTAAATTATAAGAACAGAAAACCCCATTCTATTTTTACTAAGCACAAACGTCTGCAGTCTCAAGCGACTATCTAAGCCTTCTTTTCCAAGCGGAATAATAAACTGCCCGAGGCATGTTCCAAAAAATAGTCTGGGCCCAGAAATCACGATAGGAGTCCTAGAAAACCCTCGAAAAGTGCGTCCTATCCGTTCCTTGTAAATTTTAGTCATTTTATCTCGAACTATTCTTATTTTATATATATATTATATATATTGACATGTCCATTCTTTCTTTTTGACTTTTACAATACTTTTGCATATTGAACTGGTGGCGTATTTCTTCTCTTGGTATTCTGTGTCTTTCCCAGTTATTGGCCTTAACATACTTACTTATCCGTTATCAAGAAAATTGCTAACACACTTGGATTTACTTGTAAGAGTTACATGGACAATCCTGTAATATTTGGATAATTCGATTGTATGAAATTTTTGCTCTAACAAACTGACAAACAAACAAACAAAGTGATTTTTTAAAAAGTCAATTGCAGCAAGCCTAGAAAAAAAGTTATTCCGTCTGCAGTCAGCTGTAATGAGCTTTGAATGACATTTACCTGTATGTCAAACTGTGTGACAGTTCAGGTAGTTAAAAATTTTGGCCCAACAAAATGTGAAAATGAACATTTAGTTGCAACTGATTTGTAATTTATTAAGGTAAGTAAATTACAGGTTTTTCGTGAAGATTTCTTTCTTTCTGTTACAATTTTCATATTGTCAAATTCAAAAGCTTAATATAGATGGGACAACCCCTAGGCTACTGCAATTGATTTTTTAAAAAAATCACATTGTATGATACAACTGCCAAACTAAAATGTATAATAAGCGAGATATTGACAATTGAATGAAAGTGTGCAATCGTTGGCAATGATTCTTCAAACGCTAAGAAGTAATTTACAAGATTTCCACTCGGAGTTCAGCATTTTGACATTAAAGTAGTATTTTTAATTTACAGCACTTGCATGCTTAGAGTAAAACTTTTATTTTGTTGTCGAAATTTCATTATCGAACAAATGTCTAATCCATAATTCCGAAAGTATGAGTTTCAAATTGGGTAAGTGTTGTAGTAGTAGTAAGTATGAAACAATATATACTTCGATATTTTATATAAATGTATCTTCTTTAAGTACTTCAGAGCATGTTTTACGTTGCAATAGAGGATAATTATGTTGTAAATCAACAAATAAAGTTATACTCGTTTGAGTTTTGCCGCTGAGCCTTTGAAAGTTCCCATCTGTTCCGTTTGACGCACTTGTATAAGGCTGGATAGGCAGACAAAAGGTAGTTCTTGGAACTCTTCGCTTGCTGATTCGCCGGAAGGCACACGTGCAAGAAGATTGTTCTAGAACAATTTCGTTGGGTAGGAGTTTTTGCGGCAGGGGGAACTCAGTGGACGCTAGCCTCTAGAAGTGAACGCACGTTTTGTTTGAAAACCGGATTGTTAGTTGCTCTCTTTTGCTAAATGGATTTATCGTTTCGTTTTTCTGCCTTAGGCAAAAGAATCTTTGACTTGTGTCAGATTAATTATATTAGCAGAGTGTTAGCTTTTTGCAAAAACAATTCAGTGAATTTATTCTCTCGACTTGTGTCGGAATAGAAGCTTTCAACGTCCTGACAGTCTCCTTTGAGCCGTTGCAAGTGACCATCCTGTGCGGCGGCGGTGATTTTGGCATTTGAAGTTCCCGTCCTTCTTTTCTTCGTCAAAGACAGTCCTGGCCATAGCGGTGTGTCTCCCTCGTAATCCAGTCTTCAGGGGCGTGTCTGCTATTTTTCCTGCTTCCCGAAGAACATAGGAACACCCCAATTGTGCCGCTCTCTGTTCCGTACCGAAGAGAAAACGAAGGTAAAACTTGCCAATATACCACGCAGTGTTTGTTTTTTGTCCTGTTTATCAGTGTTTCGTTAGACTAGGAAACAGAACAGTTTAATTTCCTTGTAATATTAAAAGTGAGGCAACCTTCAGTTGTCCAGTGTTTCACTATTCGTGTAGGTTAAAATTAATTAATTTCTGTGAACTCGAACGTCACTAGCTGCGTAGATTGGTTCATTAAAGTAAATATCGCAAGCCACTGGCGGTGAGCCTATCTTGTTTGAACGTTCAATCTTCTCTCTGTGTTTGTAACTACAACTATTACCGTTTTGGATATTTGCTTACTATGCGTATTACCAGCCGGCCTCGGTGGTCTAGTGGATAGCGCATTTGCGTTTAGAT
>JABXWE010040268.1:0-12124 GCA_014611495.1 Limonius californicus
TTGAATTAAAAAATAAAATAAAATTTTGTTTGAGAACTGCCGATGATACATAGAAAATGCATTTAAACTGTAGAAGGTTATTACCTAATTGTAAAGTAAATTCAAAGTGGGAAACACGTCTGGCTTGTGATAAATAGAATAGAAATTACTGACCTACCTAATGGTATTCGTTTGTAGCAGGTGATTAGAAATTCTTTTGCACTTCTATCTTACTCTCCTTTGCATAACATGTCGTTAAACTCAAATTTTTGTTATTATTCTGCGGTACGCAAACAATTTTGGGACAAATTTTCAATTATTTTTTTCTCATATCTTAAGGGTCCCATTGCCAAAGAAATGTTTTTTCTAGTTTGTATATATTGTAATCTACCATCGGATTTCATATTTGTACCTATTTCTGATACACCCTGTATAATTTGTGTGTGGTGTGCATTACTTGGAACGTCCTTCTCTGTAATGCTCTATTTAAAAAAACTTGTTTACTAGACATTGGAATGTAAATAAAACAATTTTCAAAAAATAAGCCGGGTAGAATTCACTTTTTTTATTTATTTATTGGGCTACTTGGGATCTAGTCTACAGAGTCCTTCTTTCAAAAAGTCTTCTGTATGTAGGTGGTGTTTTAATTTTATTGAGAGTTTTAAACAGTTAAGAGAGAATATAAAATTTTTTTCTGGATATATTCCGTCAGATTCCCGCTGTCCCAGACTAGGTGTAGGATGGACCCCAGATGGGGGTGCGTAGCTACGTTTGCACGAGGACGCTCATTAGACTCGGAATGGTCCAGATGGAGGCTGCGTCGTCATTTGGGAATTACACCCAGCATTATCAGGTAAGCGCCGACCTGCAGCTTGTTTGCCTTTACAAGCATTTGCTCTAGAAGTTTGAGCAGTATTTGTTCGTAGGCCCTGCCTGTCTAAACAACAGGGCCGTGTGCTTAGATTATTTAAACCTTGGGGCAGACATGGACAGAGTGAATAGAACACCAGTGTTCTATTCGTTCTAAAGATGCAAGGTACAATGTCTTGCAAAACGTTAGTTTGTATGAGTTCACAAACAGCTGACAGGCATAAGCCGCTTAAGTATTATTGTCCTGGCAAACAATATACATTAAGATCAAATCCTTGTCCGCCCCATGGTTTAAATAATATAAGTACACGGCCCTGTTTAGACAGGCAGGGCGTACGAACAAATATTGCTCAAACTTCTAGAGCAAATGCTTGTAAAGGCAGACAAGCTACAGATCGGTCCTTATCTGATAATGCTGAGCGTAGTTCCCAAATGACGACGCGGTCTAAGCCGAAAGTAAATTGTAATATCGACAGTTCGAGAAACCGCGAAAGCCCCAAAGGATATATTATATACAAGTTGTTTAGGAATTCTAGGCCTTCATTTTTCAATAGTAGTACTAAATATCAGGTTGGCGTACTCTTATTAATTTATTAATTACTTTTTGAATATTATTTTAAATTTTTTTATGGCGTTGGCTGGATAAAAAGACTGATGAACATTTCTTAACATTAGGTTGTGAATCTTTTTTAATTCTTAGACAATGAAAATGCTTTCCTTTACACCTTACATACGTGCAATGAGAAAATTTATGAAATATGCTTAATAAACGGTCAAGAATTAAATGATCACAACAGACAAATTTATTTCATTATATACATATATAAAAATTAATGTTATCTAATAATAGTAATACTACAACCACTTGATCCAAACACTCGAAGGTACCTAAGCGCATGAAATATTATCAATATCTGTTGTGAATCGATTTTTCCTTGTTTTGCATTCGACAGCAACTTTTGGTGAAACTTTGATCGTTTAGTATAAGTAAAGGAAACAAGTTTGTCATTCATGGTCATCGAGCTATGGCTGTTCCTCCGAAAAAAAATTTAAATACCTTACATAATCAGAGAGAATTTTAAAAATACTGCTGAGAAGTGATCAACAAGAAATCAGCGGAAATTCTAAGCCAGCAAGTACATTCGGCGCTCAAGATTTTTATTATAAAAATATACTCAGGTGAATGTAGCGTTGCCTCGCTTAGCATTAAGAATTATTGGTAGCTTTGTAAGTACAGGGTGGGCAAATTTCGATGTTTGTATAGGGGAACTCGGTAACTATAGGAGATACAAAAAAATGGAAGTCACATTTTCGATCTCTTTTTTTGAGACAAATTCACTGGCGGAAACAAAAATTTGCTATCGTCTTTTGTTTTCGAGTTATAAACAAAAGTTCGATTTTTCGACTTTTAGACACATGTGAATATCGCAGTTGTTTGTAAAGTTAGGAGAAAATAACTTTTACATTCTAAGGGCACTTTTTTCTGTATAATCCAGTGGCGTCGAGAAAATTTAAAAAAAAAGGTGCAATATCAAGTTATGGCCTAAAGTTGTATTTTTTCAAATGGGAATCATAGTTGGCTATGGTTTAGTTAAAACGGATTTTTTTTTCTCTTTCTAACTATGTATCATATGTCGGGTAACTTTGATGTGTAAGTCTTTAATAGCGAACATAATATTTTACTAGATTACTTTTTGCGTTTTTTTATATTTTACCGAATAGGCGGGTGTCATCTATGATGGTAAACGGAAAAAAATCCAGGAAAAAAATCCATGAAAAAAAAATTCAAAGGAAAAAAAATCCAAGGAAATAAAATCCAAACTATAATTATAGTAATTTTTCCCATGGTTTGTAACATTACGGCTGGTTGCACAAACGCGTTATGAAGTTTGCCTTGTAGTTACCCTCCTTAAAAATAAAATTTTAGGGCAAAAATATTTTGTTACTTAGGTAGATCTGTATTTTGGTTATAATGCCCTTGGCTGTAAATTTTGACAATTTAACTATTTACTAATACTAAATCTTTTAATTAAAAAAATCCCTTGTTAAAATTGACAGAGCGTTCACGCAGCACAGCATTTTATTAATAAAATAAATATATGTGTATTGGTTAAGAAAACTGGCAAACAAAACACATTATTAGCAAAAAAATTATTTAAATAGAAAAAATAAAAGTAGACAACAATACTGAAAGACAAGAAAGTTGTAGGTTAGGTTAGGTTTGGCTGTTCAGGGACATCGGTGGTCTAGTGCGAGAACGCATTGGCCACTCGAGGTCACAGCAAATGCGGTCGCTCCGTTGGGACGATCGAATCCCGACTGGGGCTACCGCATTTGGTTAGTTAAGTTTAAGGTGCATGTTGCATGAATGTTTAGTGTGTAAGGGACGCCCACAACCCCCTGAAGTAATGCGAAAGCGGTTTGGGGGGGGGGCAGTAGTATGAGTGAGTGAGAAAATACAAGGTTTGGCTGTTCAAAATTATAATCACTTCATTTTATAGTTTGGATTTTTTTTCCTGGATTTTTTTTTCTATGAATTTTTTTTCCTTGGATTTTTTTCCTGGATTTTTTTAAGGGATTTTTTCCTTGGGGTTTTTTCCGTTTACCATCATAGATGACACCCGCCTACTTGGTAAAATATAAGAAAACGCATAAAGTAATCTAGTAAAATATTATGTTCGCTATTAAAGACTTACACATCAAAAGTTACCCGACATATGATACATAGTTAGAAAGAGAAAAAAAAATCCGTTTTAATTAAACCATAGCCAACTATGATTCCCATTTGAAAAAATACAACTTTAGGCCATAACTCGACATTGCACCTTTTTTTTCAAATTTTCTCGACGCCACTGGATTATACAGAAAAAAGTGCCCTGAGAATGTGGAAGTTATTTTTTCCTAACTTTACAAACAACCACGATATTCACATGTGTCTAAAAGTTGAAAAATCGAACTTTTCTTTATAACTCGAAAACAAAAGACGATAGCAAATTTTTGTTTCCGCTAGTGAATTTGTCTCAAAAAAAGAGATCGAGAATGTGATTTCCATTTTTTTGTATCTCCTATAGTTACCGAGTTCCCCTATACAAACATCGAAATTTGCCCACCCTGTACGCACGTATAAACCACCTACAACAGTTCAACATACTTCATGAAATTAACAAACAAATTTGAAGTTTTCCAAAAAGTTTTTGTTTTATTTTGGGAAAAACGCCAATATACAACCATAACGAATCCAAGGCAATCAAAACGGCAAATTATTATTCAAAAATCATTTGTGGTTTCTACACTAACGCCAGAGGTGCCAGTTAATTTTAAACTTTAATTAAAACAAGTAATAAATAATCTTACGACAATAACATCAGCGCCTTAAGGTATAACTCGGAATATAATATACTAATTTAAATCTGTATTGGGCAGATAAGGCAGACTTTTGCTGCTTTGGTAAAATAGGGGTACAGGTTTACGTGGTACTGACAGGCCACTCGACCCTCAGCCCAAACTAAAACCAGGCAATAATAATATTATTGGCATCGTAGCTTCCTTATACTACGCGCCGCGGTACACCAATTCACATATAAATTTATCTGGAATAGCGATTTGCATGTTATAAATTCTATACAAAAATAACGAACACGAAAAAGTTCAAAATAAGGTTCACAAGGAGCTGGCACTTGCCCTCTATCATTATATAAAAATTAGAATTTACGATATTTTCGTTGAAAAAAAATGGAACCTGCATGGCTATGCATGTTAGTTTTTTTTACACATACACACAAGTGTCATTTAGTTCTCCTTCTAAGATTAAACTAAACTTCCAGAATCATCCTGAGGAAAAGAAAACAGTTTTTCCACACGGAAATCGAACCGATTTGGTTGTTTTCGTAAGTTTTCGCCGTTAGGCTACCGTCAACTCTTGATAAAATTTATGTTACCAGAATTTTGCACATATTTAGATAATGATTTTACTTATTTGGTAAATAATATGTAAACAAGACGCGCAGCATATACCTTGTATTAAGTCTTGAAATAAAAACTAGTTGAACCCACGAACTACGCTCTACGTCTGGAAAATTTGTGATATTTCGTTAGCAAGATAAATCAATTAGTTTGTGCTTCTCTGTTGTATTTTTTAAAATATTGATTTTTTTGATATTTGTGCGAATCTACATATGTTTTAAATTTCAATCTAACATTCTGTATAGTTATTACATTTGGTTTATTTTTAGTTCTCAGTAACACGCCTAAATTTTCAATTTTTAGATAGTGAAAAATTTAAAAACGAAATGACAATGAAGAAGGGCGGTTTTAACACGATTTTCCCTGAATAGGGTGCGGAATTTAAGAGCAGTACCATCCATAAAGCTAGATTTAAAATGATTATTCTGAATTGTGTACCAAAGTATCATTAATACAAATATATTACGACGCATAAAAAGTCTACTAGGGTAGGAAAAGTAACATCCATACAATATTTCAATTTCCAGGTGCTGCAAAGTGTATTTTAAAAGAGGCACATTTGAGCAAGAGCAATAGCAAATGAAATACGCGTATGGCCGCTCTAATATAATTTTCCTGAATAGGGCGCGAAAAATAATGTGTAGGTATACAATTTTCACATTTCAGGGGCTGCAAAGTGTATTTTCACAGAGGTACAATTAAGGAGCGGAAAGAGAAAATGAAATATGCACGCGGGCGCTCTAATAGAATTTTCCTGAATAGGGCGCCTAAAATAATGTGTATACAATTTTCACATTTCGGGGGCTGCAAAGTGTATTTTCACAGAGATACAAATATGCGCGTGAGCGTTCTCATATAATTTTCCTGAATAGGGTGTGAAAAATAATGTGTACAATTGTTCCTTTCCGGACGTGCAAAATTCATTTTAAGACATGAAATTCCCTCGAGTGGGATTTCAACAATAATTCCTTTGAATAGAACATAAAAATAACTTATGGGAATTTTTAGTTTCAGAGGGTTTCAATATTAAAGTATAAATAATACTTATAGAAGTGCATTTAACGAACTCTTCCCGAAAAAGGTGTTAACAGCGACAACAATTACATGAATGCCGACTTCTAACCAAGTAGAAATACTGTTTAAAATATCTTCAACATAATAAAAAATAAACCATTTACTTCTAACCGCCTTCCATATGTACTGATATTTGTTATTGTTTAGTATTACCTCCAAATCAAATAGCATTATCAAATAGCCTAAGCAAACACATCGCAGGTCGGTTTGGGTGCGGATTGTAGAATGTTGTTAGTTGTATTTAAAGAATAGTTTAATTGTTTAAATATTTCAACAAGCGACACATCTCGCCTCCTTTTACACGATAGCTTTTCTAAAAACTGAGATAAAAATCTAAAAAAATTTAAACTGGGCCATGCTAAGACATCTTTAAGTTGGTATATCTGTTTATGAACCTACAGCTTGTTGAAGTTTGACAGTTATCAAAGTTCAATGTCTTGAACGTATTTCTCTTTCTCTATCTCTAAAGCATTTTAATTTCCTAAGAGATCTCTCTCTCTCCCACTCTCCCTTATATATGGAACATACTACTTAAAGCGGACTCCCAACAGATCAGAACAGTTCAATCTCCTTCAACATTGGATTGAACCTAAATCCTCTAACGCAGTAGTTCAACAAACTAACCGTTTCAAGTCATTTGTGAATTATTTACAATTCCCAGGTTAATTGGAAATCTTCATTACAAAATCCAGCTATTTAATCTATACAAGATCGTCACTTTAATGAATAGGACAACACGAATTGTTGTATCCAAAATAACCCATCAAACCACATGTTAATTTTCCCTTGTTAATTATAAATCTGCCCTTTTCCTAATGATCGCAAAAGTGGGATTCATTTAACTTATTTTCATTTAAGACGTATTTCCCGTACTCATCACACTAAACATGGTATAATTTTCATTAAATTAACCTTAAATAATGTATATACATAGTCCTTAAGGCGCCGTTTTGTTTGATGTCTAACTATCAGTGCTTTAGTACCAACCTTAGGATGTTCTAATTAATTTTTTTATATATTGCATGGTTTTATACCAAATATTGTTTGTATTTACATAGTGATTCCTATGTAATATTTTTTAATTGTTAAATCCTTATAAAGTAGGTAGTGTATAGGTTGGTCCGCAGTATAAGAGCACCCGTGTGGTGTGAAGCAAAGCGCCATAGAGTGTAAGGTGTTACATTAATTATCTTTTTGACGCGTTACGGCTCCAGACATGATTTCGTGGTTTTTTTCGAGAGTATAATACGGCCGATGCAGTTGAATGATTGGAGCTTATTCTGTTCTGGTCCTTTCTATGCTTTCTTGCAAGTTTAATTCCCTTTTAAAATTATGTCCAGTCATAAAGTATTTAAATCGTTAAAGAATTCTAAACGTATTTTGTATTTTTTGTGAAGACGCTTTTTTAAGAACTTTGCTTGCGTAATAAAGCGACTTTTACAAAAATTACAACGCATTCCCCAGAATAACATTGGAATGCGATACGCCAATGCAATAAATTTAGTAATTAACGTTCATTATTGCGGTGCAATTATAACTGAGACGAGTTTCTTTGTTGTGTGATAAATTGTTTTACAGAAGGGTTAATTTGCCTATTATTAATATCCCATAGACTAGCGTTCCTCTTAATAACAAGAAGACGAGATAATCTTGAATTATTCGATGTAACTTCAGGATAGGGCGCGAATGCTATTCATCAAGATTAATTTAAATTATGAGTAAACCGTGAAATATTGGAGAGATAATTTACAAATAATGCTTTGTCCCAGATAAAAGCGCTGTAAAGATATCTAGGATGAAATATTAAAGAAAAATTTAGTTTAATAATTTATATTCATCACGATTTCTTCCGAGCGCATAATTTTAGAACTTCACTGCTAATTTTTTAAGCTACAAACAAATTAATCTAAATGGCGGGCGCTGCTAACAGCGCACGCTGTGTAATTAATTAATTTAATGTGCTTTGCGAAAATTCTATTGAAGCACACAAGAAGATGTTTCGGTCGTTAGCAATCTAAACTACACGAAATAATCAGAATAACTTTGTACTGAAAGTAAAGGGGGACAGCCGAGATCAAATGGGATCAATCAAACGAAACATACGTTAGTACGAGGGGTATTTTTTAAATAAGGTCCGTTTGCGAATGAGAGTGAGAATGACGCGCGATCGCCGCAGTGCGCTTGCGCGTCTGCTCCCAGCATGCTTCGCGCGCGTTTAGACGCCATTTGCAGTCGTATCGTCTATCTGTGTGCTGATCTGTAGAAGTTTATAATGTTTAAGAAAATTGAGACGCCCGCCGACGGTGAGATAGGATCTGTAATTCGATTCTTGAGAGCAAGAAACTTGGCAGCAGCGGAAATTCACCGTCAGATTTTTGAAGTTTACGGTGATAATGCTATGAGTGGTAGTAAAGTTGGAAAGTGGGTGAGAATGATCAAGGACGGGCGGGTTAATGTGCATGATGAGCCACATCGTTACAGGAGATGAGACTTGGGTGTCTCACATGGCTCCTGAGTCCTGCGTCCAAGTAACAGTTAATGGAATGGCGACACACATCGTGGCCAACCAGAATGAAAGCCAAACAGACAATTTCAGCACGAAAGATCATGGCAACTGTCTTTTGGGACAGAAAGGGGATTTTTTAGTGGATTTTATGCCGAGAGGCACAACAATCATTTCTGATGCATATTGTGTGACCTTGAGAAAACTCCGGGGTGCCATACAAAACAAGGGGCGTGGCTACTGTCTTCCGATGTGATGTTGCTCCATGATAATGCAAGGCCATATGCTCCTGCACAAACACAAGATCAGGTCTTTTGGATGGGAACAACTGGATCATCCACCTTAGAGTCCAGACCTTGCACCCAGTGATTTTCACCTGTTTCGGTACTTAAAGGAGTTCCTTGTTGGTCAACGGTTCAACGACGACGAAGTGAAAACTGCAGTCATGGATTCTTCACAGGCGGCAGATTTCTTTGACGTCGGAATTCAAAAACTAGTTGAGTGGTATGACAAATGTTTGAACAAAAATGGAAATTATATAGAAACGTAGATAAAAGTATGTAGAATATGAAAAAATATATATTGTAATGATATTTACAGTATTTTTCTTCTATACAAAACAAACCTTGTTTAAAAAATACCCCTCGTACTTCCTTGAGAGAAAAAATATTTTTAACATTGGGTATATTTCAGAAACAAAATGGCGGATCACGCTGATAATTGGTACACGTCCACTTCAGGGAAGCCGAATATTTTCAATAAGCAGTACTACATATAGTACAGGGCGCTGTCAGCTGATTTTTTCGTATGCTAAATGTTAAAAAACAGAAACTTCAAGAATAACTTTAAAAAACTTAACACAATAAATACTTAATCAATTCGATAATAGCTCAGCCAACCAACAATACACTGATTCAATATTTTCAAAACGACATATAACAACTTGACAATATGTAACAAATGCATTAAGTTAGTACACTGAAATGCTTAGGTGCGTTTTCCTTGGAAACGGTACATTTTATCAACATGAAACAAGTACATCTTTATGTAAAAATTATGATAAAAGATAGGAAAATAATCTGCCGACAGCGCCCTCTACAACAAGAAGTAATGCCTATATCCCTGAGAATGTTCAGTTTCCCCTGAAATGGATGTGTTACCAATTTTCAGCTTGATCGGCCATTTGTTTCTGAAATATAACCAATGTAAAAAATATTTTCTTCTTTAAGGCGCACAACTTTCTTAATGAAGCACTTCTATACTAAGGTATGTATGGTTTAATCGATCCTATTTGACCTCAGCTGTAGTTAACCCGTGTCGCTTTACTTTCCGGACACCCTGTATAGTAAACAATTATCGTTAATTTTAATGCAGTGATATTTATGGGTAGGTGGAATACTTTTCGTGTCGGATTAAATTTCAAAAATAATATTAATTACTATTCCCAGTTTGAATATACAATATCTAGTGATTAAGTATTGGAATTTATAATATAAACAATAATTGCGCATTTATTATCTGCATATGTTAGAAATGCGAAAGAATTGCTAGGTTTCTACGTCAAATAAAATAAATACTAGCTAAAACTACACAAATGATTATTATTTGTTCCTCAAACTTCGTCGTCGAACAGCCATACGCGAAAGTTCCGCCATTGCTCTTTTCATGTACCTAATACTATTATTTAAATATTCTTTTTTTATTCTACTTTTATATAATATCCGTCCCTTGTACTTCAGGGCTCTCGAAAATAGTATCTTCTTTTAATTCATGCAACTAAAATACTTAATTATTGCTGCTATGAATTTTCTATAGAATTCTGAAAAGATAATTATATAATGTACTTCGCGAAATGGATTCTTTAATTATTTTTAAAGTTGATTTACTCTAAACAAATTATCGCCCTAATGATTGCAATTGATAACAGTCTATCACTATCTAATTCGTAAAGGTATCTCCGAAGACAGAACCATATCTATTTTCCCGGTATGTAATTTCACCTAGATGTACTTTTGTTTCATTTCCGGTTTTATGTTAATATCGAACTAATTTGAACTGATAGACCAAATTAGCAACTCGTAAGTTAAGCAAAATTGGGTACTACAGAATCAATGTTCCAAGCAATGATCACCAAAACATTAAACATATAATTTTTATACTTAATTTCTAATTGTTTAATCTAGCGGAAGCAACGGAAAAAATTTTCTATACTCCCTAGACATAGGGGGCACTGCCTATTAAATATACATTTACATTGAGGGAGCAGCGCGGCGGATGAAAGGGAGTACTGGTCAAACAGTATTCAAAGTTCAACATGGATACCACTAGCATGGGTGATCGTAATCCTACCATAACATGCTGCTAACCTGGTGCCTCAGAAAGTACATTAAACAAGGTTGCTGACCGGGTGCGGAACCGAGCCTTGGGATATTCCCGCCAAACAATTCTCCTATGCACTTTACCTTTTTTACTGCCTATTACAATCTGCCCAAAAATATTAATCTAAATATAGGCGAACCCCCATATACTGTTCTTGGGAGTTTCTTGACCTTCAGATTTAATTACATATAAAAATACCTCTAAATTATGAAGCAAAGCCTCCATATTGTGATGTTTTTCTTTCAAACTTTTTACTACATTAGTCAGGTATACAAATGAAATTTTACACGGATTATGAAATACTAGCTCTAATTTTCGTTTTCCCAGAAACTCTCATGTGCTTAGTCAAGTATAAAAATAAATTTGTAAGCGGATTATAAAATGCTCACATATTTCATAGAAGTTGTGCAGCTAAGGGACAGAATTCTTAACATACAATTAGGATAATCTTTGGTTTTCACATCCCGTAATGTGCAGTTAATATTAAAACATTGCGGAATATCAAATATATGATATTAATTTCGTATCTGAACATAAATTCTATATAGTAAAGTTTCTACATAATCATTTGTATGGGTACTTTTCACTATATGGGAGTGCTTCAAATAGTTGAGATATCAAGCTGATTCGTCGTAGCAGACTCATCTTCAGGGACGTCTAAATAAGAAGTGATTTTTGCTTTCTATAGCTTTCTTAATAATATATGTGTATTGTAAGGGTCCGCCCCGGACCGCTTTTATTTTTGAATATTTCTAGCCTTATAGCAATTGAATTGAAATTATTTTAGTTAGTAGTTATTGAATTTGCGTTTCCGTTTATGTGTTTTAGTAGGATTACGCAATCTTAGGTCAGTTCTTCGCAGTCTCGAGTTTGAGGGTCAGGATGTTTATAAATATATTTTGTATTCACATATCTTAGCTCAGTTATTGTTTTGTAATTTACTGACGTAATTTTAGGAACTTAACTATTTAGAATCTCTTGTAATTTATTGTATTGTTGCACGTTCTTGTGAGTTAAGGCTGATCCTCCCGGCCAAAATTGGTAATTTTTTCATTTTTTCGCTGTAATTAATTTTTTTTATTATATGTGTCATACATCAAATTACGCGTATTTTTAATATCTACCCCGCTGAATATGTCCGATTATTTAAAAAAAAATGCATCACATAAGAAGTAGACCGTAATCGCTTTATTTTTATTGTTTTTGCATTATTTGGTATCTAGATCTAAAGATAGCCCTTTGATTTTTTGGATTAACATTAATAATACTATTCCATAGCCCGCTGAATCTAAAACAAGACGAAGAAAAAATTATTTATTTAAATAAAAGCAAGAACGTAGAGGACGATGTATCTTC
>JABXWE010040269.1:0-20887 GCA_014611495.1 Limonius californicus
TAAAGAAAAAACTGCAAAAAGTATAAAAAAATAAGTCGCTTATAGAAAAAAAAAAAGGAAAAATGTAAAGGACCCAGAAGAAGCATCGATGAAACAAAAAAGAAATAGATAGTTTCAAGATTATACAAAGGAACCACAAGAAGCTTTTAGAAAACGTTAAGCAATTACGGGGTCCGGATTTACATTTATGTCCCTAGACGTACGTATGAGACCTCTTGTAAATGTATTTACAAAACGTCGACAAATATAATAATACACATATACACATACCAACGAAAGTAATTTCACAGATACTCAAAATGTATACATGAATTTGAATGAATTCAAAATTCTGAGGCCTTCAGTTGTGACCTAGTCAACTTATAAGGAACTTTAGTCGGGGCTGTTGAAGGAAAGCTGATGTAACAAAAGGCACGTTGAGAAAATGTATATACAGTATAGTATATACAGGCAATATCGGGGTTATATATAAAATAAATGAACAAATAATGAATAAAATTAACTACGAGGAAATGCAAATTGAGTAAAGGAGAACTGCAACAAATTACGTAAAAATATAAAGCATTTACAAGAAAATTGAGGTTATGTACAGGAAATGCATGAGCCAGCTAGGTTTTATAAATCCATATGGGGAGTACTAAAGATGTTTATTTTTATCTAAAACAAACAAGATCACCAAGCAATGCATTAGCAATATTATTTTAAGTAATTGTATCAGTTCTGCTGACATGTTAATTATAATAATTTATAGTTTTCCTGCTCATGTAATCTTTTGTTATCCAAATTACAAGGACTGTTCAAATTCAAAGAGGAATTTATTTGTAAAAATAGTATTACATTATTACAACGATGAAAACTATATTACTTTGGGATGTAGTAGCCCTGCCCAGCAAGGCAATTGCGCCAACGTTTATGAAGTTTTCTAGTAGCTCCTGGAAGAATCTTTGAGTGGTATTCATATCTTGAACAGCTTCGATAACGTCGATGCTTCACTGAAATCTTTTCCCGACTAAAACTTCTTTTAGTGGGCCAAAAACATCAAAATTGGAGGCAGCAAGTTCGGGACTGTATGCTGGTTCCACTGAAATTTGTTTAGATTTTAAATTGTTCTTGCAGCGGTATGACAACCAGTATTGTCTTGAAGAAAGCAAGCAAAACTTCTCTTTTGTTTATTCCTGATCGGTTGCTTAACTTTATCCCACAAAAGTGTTGAATAATAGTTTGCATTAAGATTGCAACCCCGAGAATTAAAAAAAAAATGTCCATCCCTTTATCAGCTCACAACACAGTTTTTGCTTATTTGGGCTTTGGAGATGACACTGCATACTAGCACGTTTCGACTGAGGAGTAAAATAATGTATCCAGGTTTCATCAGTCGAGTCGAAAAATGCCTTCTCCTTTATATCGCTACAACAAAGAAGAAGCGATTTGCAAACGATTCAAATTGTGTTCTACGGACAACAAGCGCGGAATCCATCTGGCACTTACTGCAGCTTATTTTTATGACGTCTTCAATACTTATTTTTAAATTACGAAAAATTTTATAAAAAAATACCCGTGTGTCTTGTTGAATACAGGCATTAATTGTTTCTTCATATTCACGATTAACCGAAATTGCAGCTTGTCGTACATGAGATTCGGTTTCTACACGCAATTGCTTCGTTTATTTTACTTCATTGTCAAATCCCAAAGCTGTAATCTTAAATGTTTTTAGTTACTTCTAATTGTCAAAAATTCCTGCATATATGCGTCAAGGAGCAGAAGTAGTCTAAACTTCGCAAGAGCTTAGCTGCTAAAGCCTTATGCTAAAGTTTAGTGTAAACATTCAGCACACCCGAAACGGAACCGGACCGGTGATTCGTTTACGAACGTTGTTACGGTGAAAGTGAATCATGAGAAATATTACGTATGATTAGTCACACACCAATTATGTAGTAGTCGATTATATTTTCCCACTAATTGAAGAACGCATGATGTTTTCTTATCTATAGGTATTTAAGTATCATATTTTAATCCAACACAAATCTGTAATGCAATCATTTATAGAAAATTTTAGTTAACCGCTGGGAATGAAAATAGTTATCTCATGTAAGTTGTGTCTAAACCAGAATTTGTTATTGGAAAATATTCAAAAAATACTTCCGGGTAATGAGTAACCCATTTTATTCGGTTCCCAAATATGTAGTTCTTGTTGTTAGATTGTAAAGAGCCAATCTCCCACTTTTAAAGTGGATAGGAAAGAGGCATATTTATATTTTTAATAAAGGGTTTTTACGTAGGGTGAACTTTCCTATAATGGAAGTTTTTCAACCCCGCTATTAAATAATTTTACAAATCTGTTTATTTAACATGTAATAGACATAGATGGGGACCAGTTAAGTTGTCCTACCTTAAATGCGGTTGACGCATCAAGCATGGCAACCAAAATAATTTTCCTTTAATTACATTGATCAAGGTTGCCTACTTACGATAGTACTGAGTCGAGCTATCAGTTTATTTAAATATTAGGTAAGATGTTTTCAAATAACGAGAAAACAGATTTGTAGCCCATTTTTGGTGAACGCCGCGGAAATGGGGTTGAAGTCCGCGATGTGTTTATCAGGCCCTAACCAACAAAGAAGACCACCGCCTGTAGAATTGTTCAGATGCCTTGAAACTTCTTTAAGAAACGGAGGTAAATTTGCTAATTTCAAAAAATGTAGGCCAATAACAATTACGAACATGGTAAATGAACTATGAATGAGATTTTCTAAGTAGAAATCTGGGTATCAGCAGAATTTCAGTTAGAAGAATTGTATAAGCAAATGTATTTAGGCCTTGTTACGTTACTTTGGTTCACTAAATACGTAAAACGCCCCCCAGAGAAGTGTAATTTCTGCCAGAATCGACGTCTATTGGATTATTTTTTGTTTAGCGATGAAGCAAACTCTCAAACAATGGTGTAGTGAATTTGCAGTACTACGCCTTCTGAAAGAGTTTTTTTCTTCTGTAAATATTAGGTGTTGTATAGTAGGTAAGCGTATTATTCGACCAGGGAATCAGGGTAATTAGCCAACGTTTGTAATAGTCAGAAGACAAAAGGTGATGGATGTCACAAGCGTCTTTCGCAACTTCATGCATGATATTGCCAATTAGCCGAAGGCCATAGATTAGGATCTCAACGGACAAAACCTCTCTGGGAGGCTAGGGCAACTACCAACTCCGGCCCGTGACTCTACCGAGTTGGACACTATGGTATACCTCCGACAACGAGCTATACTGTCATCCTATGAAGACAACTGTCCTCTGTGAGAGGTCAGAGCAGGTATAGGACCATATATCGCGATTCCAAGGTGAAAATAAATACCATCACACTCCCGTCGGGTAGCTACACGCCATCTGACGGACAGACTACTAAGAACCCACTTTCCGGGCTTTATCACTCAAGAAAACCATCAAGACGCAGCCCCCCTCAACGTGCGGCTGCACAACGGTACATATCGTAGACAAGGAAAAAGTAAAGTAGACAATATCTACATTTGTCCCTTACAAATCAACTGGGACAGACAATATCTTCCCGGCTCTGCTACAGAAAGGACTAACAATCTTGGCTACTCACTTGTGCTAAATATACAGAGACAGCTTAGGCCTGGGCTACTTTCCGAATGGCTACCAAAACTGGGGTATACTATGTACACCGAACCAGAAACTTTCCGCGTGATAAGCTTAACTTCGTTTCTGCTGAAAGGGCTTGAAAGGATTATAGACAGATATCTTCGCGAGGGAGTTCTGGTGGCAAATTCATTACACCCATCGCAGTACGCATATCAACCGGGCAAATCTGTAGATACAGACACTCATGACCTCGTTTCGAGAATAGAGACTGGGCTATTTCACGAACAGATTGGACTGGGTCTATTTGTAGATATAGAGGGGGCATTAAATTGCCCCGCCAAAAGTATGCGCGCGACGGTGACTGATATCCGGGAAAACCAAACCATAGACAATTGGATCAGGGCGCTCCTTTCTCATCGCAAGATCACGGCTACACTTCGTAATACCAGCATTTGAGCCATCGTAAACCGGGGCTGCTCACAGGGAGGAATTCTTTCCCTCTGCTATGGTGCTTGGTTATCGACAACTTGATCTCTCGCCTTAACAACGAAGGCATCTACATCCATCTAGGCTATGCGGATGACCTAGCGATACTTACAGGGAACTTTCCGGCAACAGTCTCTGATATAGCACAGAGGGCTCTCCACATCGTTGAAAAATGGTGTGGTGATAACCAACTGTCAGCAAATCCAAACAAAATCCAGTTAGTTTTGTTTGCACGGAGAAGACAGTTAAGCGGCTATCGAGACCCAACTCTTTTCAATAAACACCTGCTAAGAGTATCACCTATTAAATACTTGGAAGAGTCATGTGAAGAACAGGCTAAAGAAAGCCACCGCGGCCTTCTGGATCAATAGGGAATACGTGGGGGCTCTGTCCAAAAATACTGTTGTGGATTTACACAACCATGACAGACACATGGTTCTGTTTGCGTCTCTGGTATGGTAGCCTGGGGTGGCAAGTATCAGTGTCATGCCTAAATTTACTAGAATCCAGAGACTAGCTAGCATCAGTGTTGTTGGTGTTATGACAAGCACGCCAACGGCAGCGCTAAAAGTGCTTGTGGAACTCCCTCCTCTACATCTCTTAGTAGTGGCGGAAGCTGGGAGGACTGTCCACAGCGTATGGCGAACCGGCAACTGGAGACCGGGATACCCACTTATTTGAATAGCACGGTGTTCACTTCTCTACAGAACACCATACGCTCCTCAACCATGTATGCAGACCACATGGGCCAAAGATACACATTTGAGAAAAGATTCTCTGTACTATACCACTTTAGAGAGGACTGGGAGCAGAACTAAGACAGTTTAACCTCCTTCAACGGATACAGAATAGATCCAGGAAGGGTGGCTGGGTGGGAGCTGGCGTCTATGGACACGGACCTAGAACCAAGTTAAATTATTCCTTGGGAATTGCTACGATCTTTCAGGCGGAAGTCTATGCACTTCTAACCTGTACTGAAGAAAACTTAGGCTACTCCTATGTAAATAAAAACATCCATATTTACACCGATACTCAAGCCGCACTGAGGGCCTCGGAAAACCTCCAGAAAACCTCAACGCTGGTACATGAGTGTTGGTCGTCTCTACCGGCTCTGGCGATCAACAATACTGTAACGCTACACTGAGTAACAGGACATGCCAGGTATAGCTGGAAATGAAGAGGCAGACACTCTGGCCAGAAGGGGGGCCGAACGACCCCTCATCGCACCAGAACCTGCACTTGGAGTTACCGTCAACACCATAAGATGTGATATTCAACAGGATCTTATTAGGAAACACTCCCGTTACTACGAAACTTAGCCTTCTAGGCAAGTGAGGCAACTTATTAGAAGCCCTTCGCCCAAAGCATCTAAAGATCTGCTGAGCGGAGGCTACCTCAGGATGGTGACTAGCCTTCTGATATGCACAGACGAGGAGAAAACTTCTTACCACGTCCTGTGTAAATGCCCAGCCTGATCAGCAATCAGGCACAGCCACCTGGGGCTCGGATTTCCGAACACGAGTGACATATATGAGCTGCCTATAAGTAGTGTCCTGGGTTGCTGCGAAGCAACCCGGCTGTTTGATCGCTGAGATCGCGATGGGAAGGTACAATGGGTATTATTGTCTAAGTACTGGCTCCCATGGAACCACCATGAAATAACAACAACAACAAGATTATTAAACCACACTTTTTCCATAACAATTTAACTGGACCACACGTTACTTGGATTTCCTACAAAGCATTGTAACGGGAATGTAGAATTCAATGTACGGCAAAAACTTTAGTACCAACATATTGTATGTCCTGCGTAGTACAATTGGATTGTTAGGAATTACTTAAATAATGTATTTCGAGGAAATTGTATTGGAAGAGGAGCTGTGCATTTATGATGATTTATGACCACCAAGAAGTTGGGATATCACTCCACTAGAGTTTTTTCGGTGAGGTATAATTGAAGAAATACTGTACCAAACTTCGGTGGTAAATGATCATGTTTTACATAATAATTGAGACGTGTGCATCAATTGCATCTGAGACGTTTGCTCGAATCCGAAGATATGTGTTAAAGTAGATGGAGGCAATTTTAAACATTTACTGATTTAAATAATATTTTTGTCGTTTTACACTTGTTGAGTTTAGTACGGTTGCACCAATGAATGCTTGTTAAATACTAATATAGCTAAAATTAGTGAAACTGTTAATCACTACACCACGAGATCAATTTGGCAAAATGTAAGTATGATCGATTGCTATACTATAAAAAATTTAACAATCCCAGTTGCTGTGATACATGTATATTGGGTTACGTCAACCAACTTTTTAGGGGGAGAACTTAGCTGGCCCACCCTGTATAAATCATTTGTAATATATAATCTATATGTATAGGTACGCACCTACTACGTGTTACTGTTGGAATAATTCTCCAAATATTTAATACATTGTAATTAAATACACTAACGTTATTTATTATGAGTACTTTCTGTGTTAGTAATCATAAAAAGAAAAGTGAAATAATATCACTGTTTGTTAAATCGGAATCGCACTGTATATAGATTCCATTAAATAAAACGCTAATTTTGAATTTACTAAGCTCGGCTAAGCCAAATACGCATAGGTGATCGTATATGTTTTCAGCATTTCTAATCTGCGTAGGAGCCCGAAAAATATTTTTCCCATTCATGTCAGGTCGTCAGGTTATTGGCCAAAATCGTGTATCTTCTGCTATTTTCGATTGTAAGAGGCCTCTACCAAGGCCACTTTTTAATCCCAAACACGTTAGGATTGACTGTGAAAAACCTTTCCACAACGCCAAAACAGGAAAGCCACTTGGTTTACATAACTGAATTAGAAGCATAAAATTGGGCTTAGCTATTTAAATGATATAGAAGCTTTATTGATTTTGGCACTTATTCGTGGGTATTTTCGCTCTCCAAAGCGCAGTTTGGAAATTTTAAAGAGAAGAAAATCAGCGCAAGTTTGTGAATCGTAAGAAAACAATGACTACTTCTTGTCTATTTCGGAAAATTTGCTAACAGAAAAATTTAAATCTTGTAAGAGGTTCCCAACGGGGTCAATATCGACTCCCTGGACATCGATGAAAACGAATGGAAAACAAACTCTAAAGTTAACTCTGTTTATACAGGGTTGCTCATTAGTGCGTCTAAGTCCAATATTGGGATTATTAATAGCATTTCTGAATTTTTCTTTTTTTTAAAGTGATGTAGTGTGAAAATGTGGGCATTATAAAAATAGTTTTAAATATATAGGGAACAACGGAACAACGGAAAATGGTACCAAAGCATCTATTTGCATGTGCAGTAGTTGCAAAGATCTAAAATGCAATGGGTTTTATATGTCCCTATAGGAAAACATCAATTTTCGTCAAGTCTAGCGATCTAGGTGGCCAATTGATGAGACTGCCGCGACCTGTACACCTGTTCCCGAATTTTTGATTCAAGAACTGCCGAAATGCGCTGGAGCACCGTCGTGTTGGAACTACATATTGTCCATTAAATTTTCAGAGATATTTAGCAGGAGTTGAGGTAAATTATTTTGCAAGAAATACAAATATTGTGCACCATTCAAATGTCAGAATATCGTCCACAATACTTCCCCAAACATTTTCGTTATCCATTAATTTAATTCTTGGGTTTCCTATTGCATAATGATGAGTAGTATGTGGGTATCAGCTGCCAAATTGGGTGAAGGCGACTCGTTTTTGGAAAAAGTTAGGAGCTGCTCTTCCCATTTTCAATCCCCACTCACTTCATGTCAAAATCATGGCTATTAAATTAGATAGAAACAAAAAGTTTAATAATATAACAATTTGTAATGAAAAAGTAATAATATTTCTGAAAATATTGCTTGTAGATATACGTAGGACAATATTCATAAAAATTGTAAAAATATAATAATTTACAGAATGTTCCATTTGAAATAATTTAATTTTGCACTGGTATAAACAAACACCGTGTATAATAAAATTAATATTTGGTGGTTGTGTCGGTTTAGCACATCATTTGGCTATATAACTGCAAAATATATATTCTTAGTTAATCGCAATGCTCACACATCGAATTAGCTTGTTAAACCTTGTGCTGACCAACACTTTCACATTTTTTAGGTAAACTTGGCAATGCCCCATCCAAAACAAAAAAAAAACAAAAGATCGTTGGAAAAATAATTTTACGTCGAATACAAAAATGTAGACGGGGTGTTCTAGTTAAAAAAATACCTTGAAGATACTCCCCTGTAGCCAGTCATCCTGTATATTTAAAAATATTTGTATAATGTGGGCATTTTGGCTCTACTTTAAAAAATTCAAAACTTACAAATCATTTTAATAATGCCAATATTGATTGGACTTTGACGCACTTATGAGCCTGTATATAGTAGTGATGGACATAATCGAATGATTTCAATAATCGAATTATTTTAATAAACGAGATTTTCATTTGAATGAATCATTCGAATCCAAAATGTCGCTTTATGGTTTTCCGTGTTATATTATAAGTTATTTACATTAACGATATTTCTAATTATTTTATTATAATTGATTAACAGTATACATCTTTATAAGCGTAATCATGACGACCAATTTACCCCCTAAATGTTTAAACGGAAGAGTAATATCAAAAGTTAGACAGATTACAAATGATCGTAACTGAAAATGTTGCTATTTCATATTTTTAAACAGTAACGTAAATTGCTGAAATTATTTTATTTATTTATCTAGTAGACAACAATGTATTTAATTGAATAATAATCAATCTAAAAAATTCTACAATTAATATTTTTGAATTTAAGTATGGAAATGTAGAAATAAATAATCGTAATTTAAGCCTGTCCGGATAGAAATTCTAAGACCTAAATTTGCTAACTCAACTGTACATGCTACCCCATCTCACAAAACAAGTAAGATGTGTTACTTTGTAATTTATCTTTTAGTATCTTCTCGAATTGCACATTCATTCGAATACTACTCAAAGAATATACAGACACAAACGATATTTCGATTGCCAGCCGATCAACCAAACGAAAGTAATCCGAGAAGTTTCCATCATTCGAATGAATTAATAGCCTCTCGGTGATCTATGCATACTCGAATATTTCGAATTATTTCATTGGAGGTGCGCTTTGCTACAAACGTATTTGAGAAGTTTTTATCATTCGAATGAATTATTCGCATTTCAGAGATGCATGCGTGATCGAATCTTTCGAATTATTTGATTCGAGGTACGCGCGTTCCTAGGAGCGTATTCGAGAAGTTTTCATCAGTGGAAATTCGAAATATATGCACAATGGAGTATTTCGAATGATTTCATTTGAGATGCGCGCGTTGCTACGAACGTATTTGTGAAGTTTTTATCATTCGAATGAATTATTCGCATCTCGGAGATGCATGCATGATCCAACATTTTGAATTATTTCATTCGAGATGCGCGCGTCGCTACGAACGTATTTGAGAAGTTCTTATCATTCGAATGAATTACTCGCATCTCGGAGATGCATGCATAATCGAATATTTCGAATGATTTCATTCGAGATACGCGCGTTTCTATGAACGTATTTGATAAGTTCTTATCATTCCCATGAATTATTCGCATCTCGGAGATGCATGCATAAACGAATATTTCGAATTATTTCATTCCAGATGGGCGCGCCGCTATGTACGTATTCGAGAAGTTTTTATCATTCGAATGAATCACTCGCATCTCGAAGATGCATGCGTAATCGAAATTTCGAATTGTTTCATTTGAGATCCACGCGTCGTTACGAACGTATTTGATAAGTTCTTACCATTCGAATAAAATATTCGCTTCTCGGAAATGCACGCATAACCGAATATTTTGAATTACTTCACTCGAGATGCGTGCGTTGTTACGAACGTATTTGATAAGTTCTTATCATTCCCATGAATTACTGGCATCTCAGAGATGCATGCATAATCGAATATTTTGAAATATTTCATTCGAGATGCTCGCGTCGCTGCGAACGTATTCGAGAAGTTTTTATCATTCAAATGAATTACTCGCATCTCGGAGATGCATGCGTAATCGAATATTTCAAATTATTTCATTCGAAATGCGGGCGTCGCTACGAACGTATTCGAGAAGTTTTTATCATTAAAATGGATTACTCGCATCTTGGAGATGCATGTATAATCGAATATTTCGAACTGTTTCATTCGAGATGCGTGCGTCTTTACGAACATATTCGAAAAGTTTGTATCATTCGAATGAATTACTCGCATCTCGGAGATGCATGCATAAACGAATATTTTGAATTGTTTCATTCGAAACGCGCTCGTCGTTACAAACATATTCAAAAAGTTCTTATCATTTGATTGCATTATTCGCATCTCGGAAATGCATGCATAAACGAATATTTCGAATTATTTTATTCGAGATGCACGCACGTATTCGAGAAGCTTTATTGTTTGAATCAATTACTCGCATCTCTAGAAACTTGCATAATCGAATATTTCGAATTATATCTTTGAGATGCGCGAGTCGCTACGAACGTATTCTAGAAGATTTTATCATTCGAATGAATCACTCGCATCTCGGTGATGCATGAATACTTGAATATTCCGAATTATTTCATACGAGGTGCGCTTCGCTACGAACGCATTTGAGAAGTTTTTATCATTCGAATTAATTACTCGCATCTCGAAGATGCATGAGTAATCGAATATTTCGAATTGTTTCATTCGAGATGCACGCGTCGCTACGAATGTATTAGATAAGTTCATATCATTCGAATGAATCACTCGCATCTCGGAGATGCATGCATACTTGAATATGACGAATTATTTCATATGAGGTGCGCTTCGCTACCAACGCATTTGAGAAGCTTTATCATTCGAATAAATTACTCGCATTTTGAAGATGTATGAGTAATCGAAATTTCGAATTGTTTCATTCGAGATGCACGTGTCGCTACGAACGTATTTGATAAGTTCTTATCATTCGAATAAATTACTCGCTTCTCGGATATGCACGCATAATCGAATATTTTGAATTATTTCACTCGAAATGCGCGCATTGCTACGAACGTATTTGATAAGTTCTTATCATTCCCATGAATTACTCGCATCTCGGAGATACATGCATAATCGAATATTTTGAATTATTTCATTCGAGATGCACGCGTTGCTACGAACGTAGTTGATAAGTTCTTATCATTCGAATGAATTACTCGCATCTCGGAGAAGCATGCATAAACGAACATTTCGAATTATTTCATTCGAAATACGTGTGTCGCTACGAACGTATTCGAGAAGTCTTTCTTCATTCGAATGAATTACTCGCATCCCGCTGATGCATGAATACTTGAATATTACGAATTAATTTATACGAGGTGTGCTTCGCTACGAACACATTTGAAAAGTTTTTATCATTCGAATGAAGATGCATGCAGAATCGAATATTTCGAATTATTTCATTCGAAATAGGCGTGTTGCTACGGTAGCATAGGAGAAGTTTTTGTCATTCGAATGAATTAGTCCGCATCTTGAGATATATGCATAATCGAATATTTCGAATGATTTCATTCCAGATACGCCCATTACTGCTGTATAGTATACACAACACATATCGTCTTAGAGTTATATTCATAATTAAGTTTGAAAGGGGGGTTGAAGGACTTTATTTTCTTGTCTATGTTTATAAAAAGTTTGAGAGCTCCTGTAAATAGGAAAACTGGATTTATCCATTCAATTTTTTAATTTTGCCGTAACTTAGACATCGCCCTGTATAATTCATTTTGGCAAATAATAATAATGGTATACATTTGTTTCGATAAGATTATCGTTTATAAAATCCTATATTTTTTGCATTTCGATATGTAAATATTTAACGTCACAATGAAAGTGAAAATAATACGTAGCGTATCGGAATATTTCGATGCCGCGCGGGAATTGCCAGTATTTACTCAAAATTCAAGGGCGGTCGGACACACAAAGACGACTGGTGGAAATTTAGTAGAAACGTGGAAAGGAAATAAATTCTTGTTACTTGACTAATAAAAAGGAGTATTGTAATACCTGGTAATACTAACTCGGTATTGCGAAACGATTTTCAAAAATGTTACATCATTATGCAATGACTCATTATGACGTAAAAGAAGAGTAATGACCTTAGCATACCTGCGCTAAATATATTAATAATGAAATTTAGCTAAACAACGAATGTTGAAGCCAATTTATTCTGCTTTCGCAAGCAAAACTGGTGTTATATGTCAATTTTTGAAACGAGTTCATGCACACTGGTAAACAACCTTGTTATATTTGTATTAATTTGTGTTAAACAAAGAAAAACACATCAGAATAACCAGCAACACAATGAAGTCATAACCAAAATAATGATTTGTCGACGACCCTGGTCAATGCCAAACGGTTGTCGACTCTTGTTTCGCAAAATTAAACAACACACCTGACAAACAACCAAACTAATCTGTACAAAGTAATCATGTGGATTCTTGTAGGCGAGATGATCACGTAGCGGTAAGAAATTACTTATAGTACATGAATATAGTATTCAAGTACGCAAAAAATCAATTTTATCAAAGTTATTACAGCGAACATCGATTTTTTATTTGTTCGCGTTTACTGACCTTTGGTGATCGATACTGATAAAGCTTCATAAATGATTGCTACACATTACACATTGAATTTCAGTATGCTGTAATTTAGTAACGTTGATAACCTCAGCTCAAATCAGCAATTAATAATTTGTCAGTTTTCACGGTTGTCCGTTAATCGTCGAAGGTTATTCTACCCATTAAATTATATAAAAATAACATTATGCAGGGGCCAGGTACGAAAATAAACTTTAGGTTTAGATAATGGAAGACTTTTACGAAAATATTCCTATTGTGTAAGTTTCCACCTACAAAATCTACAGTATGATTAAACAAAATTGTAGATTGTGAGCTTGGTCGTGGAAAAAAAACGTGTAACATTACAGGTTACAACAATTACTGCAATTATTTCATACTTATCAAAGAATATTCAGTTGATACAACTGTTTATTACCCTTGAATAGAAAATATTTGCTATTTATTTACTACTAAATATAATCTAAGCAAGATTTTACAACACGATTAATAAGTGTACTTACTGCGGTCTAGCTATCACTACACGGATGTTTTTGGTTTATATCTAATATATACTAATATAAACAATTGTATTAAGAAAAATATATAGGTACATTACACCGTTGTTATAAATTAAAACATACCTAGACTATATACTCAACAGAAATTTATCCGCCATATCCAGGTTTGGCAAGCAATTTAAACGTCCATAGTTACCAGGCGCAAAAGATTTCAAGCAGCGTCTGCAAATATTATATTCTTGAGGATGTTAAGTTATGAAGCTAGAAATAAACATTTTGTTTTAAAAGTAAGAACTGCAGTCGCTAAACTATACTGCGATAACTATTACATAAATGTAGTAAATGTTGCAAAGTGTACGGTTTAAGTAAAGACACACGTTTTGTTTTCTACAGCCAATGCTTAACGAAAATATTATTAATTATAATTTATAAAACACCAATTAATCTACCTAAGACTAATAATATCTACTTTTGTTTTATGTTTTAGTTGTTATCTTGTATGTGTATAGTAAAGTTTATGAATTGATCACCGCAAAAACATGTAAAACTAGAGTATGTTACCAGTAATTGAATAACCACACGCTAATTTACGTTTTCATATTCTTTCTGTAACCATTTTAATTTTACATATGGGGGAAAAAATTTCAATGAAGTGATAATTAGGTAGTGAATGCATCACTAAAAATTATACAATCGGCCGAGGTATATCATGTAATTTAAATGTGCATTGGTATGAAGTATAGAAGACTTTAAATTTTAGATGTGTATATACCTAGTAAAATTCATGAATTGATGTACTACAGAAATATGGAAAACTAAATTTTGTTGCCAGAAATTGAAAGAACACAATTTACGCCCTCATATTATAATAGACTTAGATAGAAAGCAAAAATTTCAATGAAATGGTGGTTAGGTAGCTTATGCACCAGTAATTACTAAACAATCGGTCCAGGGTTGTCATGCATTTTAAACGTTCACGTTCACCCTTGAAAACCCCCATGTCCCAGAAAACACAAACACCCTGGGAAAGTGCAGTGCTCAGGACAGTTGAGCAATTTTGGTAGAATAACTCCGAAGCCGCTGCGGCCACTACTCTACCGCGGTCCCAAATTATGTTACGTAATTGAATAACCACATGTTAATTTACGTTTTCATATTCTTTCTGTAACCATTTTAATGTTACATATGGGGACAAAAACTTCAATGAAGTGATAATTAGGTAGTGAATGCATCACTAAAAATTATATAATCGGTCGAAGATTGTCATGCAATTTAAACGTGCATTGGTATGAAGTATAGAAGACTTTAGATTTTAGATGTGTATATATCTAGTAAAGTTCATGAATTGATGTACTGCAGAAACATGGAAAACCGAATTTTATTGCCAGAAATTGAATGAACACAAGTTACGAGTAATTTTCGTTTTCACATTTTTTTTGCCCCACCTTATACAGGAATACACCTATATAGGAAGCAGAAACTTCAATGAAGTGATCGTTAGGTAGTTTATGTATCAGTAATTACTAAACAATCTGTCCAGGTTTGTCAGGCAATTTAAACGTGCATTGATATAAAGTGTAGAAGGCTTTAAATTTTAAATGTATATAGTACAGGTCATGAATTGATGCACCGAAAAAATATGGAAAACAGAACTTTCTTGCCAGAAATTAAATAAATACAAGTTAGGAGTAATTTACGTTTTCCCATTTTTGCTGTCGTATCTTCTACAGGAATATATTTAGATAGGAAGCAAAAACTTCAGTGTCGTGATGGTTAGGTAGCTTATGTATTAGTAATTACTAAACAATCGGGCCAGGTTTGTCATGCAATTTAAACGTTCATTGTTATGAAGTGTAGAAGGCTTTAAATTTTAGATGCATATAGTATAGGTCATGAATGGATATACCGCAGAAATATGGAAAACCGAATTTTCTTGCCAGAAATTGAATAAACACAAGTTACGAGTAATATAAGGTTCCTGTTACCATTACGGCTGCCAGAGGTTGCCCCCAAGGTGGGATTCTGTCGCCTCTCCTGTGGTCTGTGGTAGTCGACAACCTTCTCAATGTGTTAACACAAGACGGTTTCGAAATACAGGGGTACGCCGACGACCTGGTAGTAGTGGTCCGTGGAAAGTTTGACTCAGTAGTGTCACAACGCATGCAGAAAGCTCTAGATACCATCCAGAGTTGGTGTCGAGATCAAGGCTTAAGCATAAACTCAACGAAAACGGTAATCGTCCCCTTTACTAGACGTAGGAAGCTGAACCTAAAAGCTCCCATGCTAGAAGGGGCGGTTATTGACTTCATTAATGAAGTCAAATACGTATGTTATGTACTACACCAGAAGTTGACGTGGAACTCACACATTGATAAACTGCAGAAGAAAGCAGTTCTAGTATCCCTAGTATGCCGCAGGCTGGTAGGATGAAACTGGGGGTTAAAACCAGTAATGATCCATTGGTCATACGTGGCTATAATAAGACCCATGGACACCTATGCAGCAGTCCTGTGGTGGCCAAAAACAAAACAGATCACTACTCAGTTGCAGCTAGAGAAGATACAACGTCTCGCCTGTCTGAGTATAACAGGCGCAATGAGCACCTGTTCAACTGCAGCAATAGAGACCATGTTAGGACTAATGCCCCTACACCTTGAGGTGCAAAAGGAGGCAATACTACATGCGCTCACGCTTGCAAGGACAAATAAATTCAAATCAGGAGACCTGACTAGGTATTCTAAGTCTCACTCACCTAGAGCGATCGGCCTACACCGTATCGGATTTTATGCCAATAAAATACAACTTCGATCAACCATTTAGAGTGACCATCACAGACCGGGAAGTGTGGTCCTCGGGAAGACCTTCCTTCAAGAAAGGTTCCTTCCAGTGATAATACGGATGGTTCGAAGATGGAAGGACGAGGAACTGGAGCGGGGATCTATGGACCCGGTTGCCGCATTTCCCAACCCGTCGGTGCCATAACTACCATCTTCCAGGCTGAGGTTTATGCCATAAACCTTTGCATAAAAATAAACCCCAGGAAGGGATATAAAGGTGCAACAATTGACATCCTCACAGACCGCCAAGCAGCAATAAAGGTTTGAAAGGCCTCCACTTGTGAGTCGAAGCTAGTCTGGGAGTGCCTGAATAACCTCAAACAATTGGCAAAAAGAAACCACGTTACTTTGTGGTGGGTCCCAGGGCATGAGGGCGTACCAGGCAATGAAAAGGCCAACGAACTCACAAAACGCGGAGCAACGACGCCATTCACTGGACCTGAGCCTTGCTGTGGAATACAGAAAAGCCACATAAAACAGGCGGTCAAACTATGGGAGAAACAACAGAAGTCCTCATACTGGCAGAATATACCAGGACAACGGCAGGCAAAACAGAATTGAAAACCATCACTGGCCTATTCACAGGCCACATAATATTAAAATACCATCTTTTTAAGATTGGTAAAGCTCAGGACCAAATCTGCCGATTATGTAACGGAAACGGCAGCACACATTCTATGCGAATGCAATGCTGCTTGTCGACGCAGACATAACATCTTCGGAAAGGCTACCATGACACCTAACGAAATAAGGGACTAGAAGTCCAGAGACATTATAAGGTTTATCAATAGCCTACAACTTCTCTAACAAAGAAAGGGCTCATAAGTTACAAAAGAACCATTAAGGGTCGAAGTGACGGAAGGCATATAAAGGCCAAAGCCCTAACATCCAATAATAATACTAATATACGCTTCCACATTCTTTCTGCCGCATCTTCTACAGGAATAGACTTACACAGGAAGCAAAAACTTTAATAAAGTGATGGTTAGGTAGCTTATGTATCAGTAATTCCTAAACAATCCGTCCAGGTTTGTCAAGCAATTTAAACGTTCATTGTTATCAGATGTGAAAGTCCAAGAAACGTGTGCCAATTCTATAATTCAGCGGATGTTAAGTTATGTAATTTAAAATAAATATTTTGTTTGTATAGCAAATATTACTGTAGTAGCTGACCTATACGTTGATAGATAGCTATTAAATAATTATACGAAATGTTACGAACTGTATGGCTTAAGTGAAGACAAACTTTTTGTTGCCATAGCTAACCCATAACAAAAATATTGTTGATCATAATTTATAAAACGCCGAGTAATCTACCTATGACTAATAATATCTACTTTTGTTTTAGTTGTTATCTCGAATATATAAAGTCAACGAATTGATGCTGACCGCAGAAATATGGAAAACCAAATTTGTTACCACAAATTGCATAAACAGAGGTAAACGACGTTGTCACATTTTTGCAACAGTTTTAATTTACCAGGAACAAAGGTGTTGGAATATGTTACCATTGTTCTTGTTTTAAAATTAATCTATAAGCCGCAGTTACGAATATATTTCCCAATCCTGGAAAAATTCTGTGCGTCAGCGGATTCAACAGTGTATTCATCTAATACCGGACAACGATCATTGCCTCGTACGTCGTAACCTTGGTCACATTTCCGCTATTTTCAGATTTTTGTAAGGGTTGTTATACTTGCCTTAGGTTAATTCACTATTTTATGTAATGAACATTCGCGTGGGCGAATACGACCGTTCACGTTTGCGTTTCCGGAAATGAGTACAATTTTTTGTTGTTTTCAAATCCAAAAATAGCTGCCCTGCTCGATATATGTGTGGTACTAACACACGTGTAAATTAGTGCGTATAAAGTTTTAGGAAAAACATGGCTTCGCTGATATAAACAAACTTATGTAGGAATTTTTCGTCGTACTTTCCTGTTTGCTAGAGAAACGATTTCCTTCAATTGTATTGTTATTATCAGCAGATTATGCGTTGTTGGGTACGTAAAAAGAATACAAAGCATGTGGAGGTTGTCTGGACTTCATCTTTAAAGCAATAAAAAATAGCAGAGTATACACTGAATTAAACAGAAAACGAATATACAGAATCAATAGCATGCAAATGAATTGCATTTATAATCACCCTATATTTTGTGTGTTGGGAGTAGCTTAAGAGTATTCATGAATGTGTTAGACATATTAATTATAAGAAACTTATCATTCATTAAGTTTTATAACAGGTTGCAACGTATGTCAATAACGATTTCCATAAACACTTTTAACTTGTAAATATGTTTACAAAGTGCTTAAATATTGCACCATATTTTTCATTTATTTCAATAGGAGTCCAACGCATTTAAAACGAGCATAATATTTATCTTGTGCTTATTCGAGTAATTTGATTTGATTCCACGTAATTTGCTTTTGCGCAATAAATTATTTATAACAGTTGGGAACATAATTTTAAATTAATTGCGCGCTTATTCATTGCTGCGCCATCTATCCGCGAAAGTAGGAACTGTAGCTAGTCTATATTACAGAAGGGGTTTGAATCTCTGCCAATTAATTTGAATTTGTTCAAAAACGAATTTATCTATGTGAACTGAATTATTATTTACTCTCATTATATAAATATATTAAGACGTTTATATTTATTCGTATAGGATATTTTTTTGAGAATTATTCTATAACTCTAAATAATTATTCTGTGTTTCCTAAAAGTAAATATTTCTTCAATTTTCAAATTTTTTAACGTAGCAATATTGTAGAGTAAAAAATGTGTCAAATTGTTTACTGTGCGGTGTTTTTTTACAAATAAATATTTTAATGTGGTGGAAAATAAAAACAAAGGAAAAGGGTTGTAGCAAATCAATATTTTTCTCAGATATTTTCTAAAAGTGACCAACACGCCGGCGTAAACACATTTTAGCCGGACTTGTTGAATAGGGATTTGTGGTTGCGTCAGTTTTGTATATAATTTTGTCGGGTAGACACAAAAGTTCAGGGTGGATATTTCTTAGAGTAGTTAACAAAATCTATTAATAATTGACCATGTCTACAAAACCTGGGAGTGCATTAGCAGACTTGGAAGATCGAGATCCCAATGGGTTAGGACAGCATTTACAGGTGACTTAACTATTCAAAAAGTTGCACAGATTTGTAACAATTAAATAAAGTATAGAGGAAAATTTCAAAGACTGATCGATATTCCATGGGTGATGAATTAGTTTCATATGAATTACTACTAATTATAAATTCAATTAACTTTGCTCTTATCATTTTTAATTAACTTGAGGGCAGCGTATAAAATGGTAAAAATATAAACATTTAGTTCTGCTACTTTTGAAATTAAAAAAATATACAAACAAAAACTGCCTGATAACCACTTACGGTCCTGGTTTATGATATAGGGGGTGTAAACGAACATAGCTCACTTAGTATAGTTATAAATTAAGCAAGCTTAGTACAATTCATATATATATATATATATATATATATATATATATATATATATATATATGTATATTTGTCATTGAGACACCCAAACCGCATACTCATTGCTATTATGGCACCCAAAAATACCAAGAGGCACCCGGCTTTGGGTGCCACAGTGTTTCGTGTGTATAAATTCGTCCTAGGCTTCGAAAAGGTCAGTAAACTCGTTTAACAAAAAATAGGTCGGGAGCCATATTGACACCCATTATTCTGGGATATACAGTTTAGTTCGTTGATTTTATCATAGAGGTCGCTTTGTTATATACACGTATATAAAATTATTTATTTGTTGTAAATGTGGCACCTTGTCATGGGCTGTATTTTCCGGCACCCACGATTTGGCAACACCGCTATAGTATATTACGCTCCAAGATCGGTAATTCGCGTATAACAGATCGAGAAACAGTGGGAAATATGAAACCCTTTGGGCTTCGATTTTCTAACTTTGAAATCTGTTGTAAATTCTTTACGATCGAGCGTCATTTAAAATTTTTTGCATTGTTTATTTTTATTTAAAAATACAAAATGTATTAGGAGTATTTTTTATACAGGGTTCGATAGCTCGTATACCGTAACAGATAAAAGAAAACTTTCTAATGCAGATGTAAACTGTGGGTCAATGCGCATACATAAAAACACCATGTTTTTGTAGCCCATAAAAACAACATGCATTTTTTTCATTGGGTCCATGTTATGCTTGTGTCTCGATCTCACACAGCACATTAGTGAATTTTTTGGCTGTAAATTATTTTGGTTGTTTGTGTCCGACAAAACAATAAAGCATCTGTTCGCTAGCAATCGTTTTGCACAAACGTATCAACTTTCATTTTTTGACATTGATTTGACACTTAATCAGTAAGTAGTTTATAACGTGTTGGTTGTGGAACCCGGAAGTAGAAATAGCTTAGTTTTTTATTGTTTTATTGTTTACAATGCGATTTATTAGATAACTAATATTTAGAATTTTTGTGAACTAAAAATAATGACCTGAAAGAAATATACTCTAGTGAGTCTTAATCTCTATATTATATGTTATAGAGTGAATAATTTTAAATTAAACATAATATTCGTTATCCTAAGCTGCATGCAGTTCTAAAAGTCTAAAAGTTTTTATTGATTATACAGGGTGATTCACGACGAATAGTAAATATTTTACGGGGTGTTAGTAGGGACTATGTTGAGTAAAAAAGTTCATATAAATATATGTCCAATTCTCAATAATTGCAGATGGTATCTGTTTTGATTGAGGAAAGCTAATCACTAATTTATTGCATTTATTTACAACAACATAAAACAAAACAATAACAGTTTAAAGCAAATGCTCAAAAATACCACCATCGACTTCAATACA